>ML776711.1:2614848-2676137 GCA_009831015.1 Picea engelmannii | reverse complement strand
CTCCATGGCCTCAATCAGGCCTGGTTTATATAGATCTGAAGTTGGTTATCCATCCCCAACTTCCTCCCAAAATTTGGGCTCCAAAAATGCCCAATATCTCCCAAAAATGGAGAAAATCAATTAAAATCAGGCTCAATAACAATAAAATTCCAAAAACTTAGCATAAAAACCCATTTTATACAAATTTATGGGTGCAGCCCCCAATATGCGCACCCACGGTCACTTGGGGGCCTCCATGTGGCCATGCGCCCATGCGTTGGCCCTCTCTCTGCTGGCTCCTGGTTCCTATGGTGCGTTGGCATAGGTCCACGGGTTAACAAATAACCTCCCCGTGCCTTATTTGAGGGATAGGCTCCTGGGTCACATGGTAGTGGTTATGTGTTGGCGCGGGGTCCAAGGGCTAGGCCCTATCCAAACCCCCACCGCGTTACCTCCGTGCTCCTGGTCACGGTCGTGGTGGCATACATACGCATTGAACCTTGGACTGGGGCTAAGCCCCGACCCTTTCCCCCACCAACGAAACGTTAATTTGAATTCAAATATTTATTTTTCCGTATATATAATAAGAACCACCCATAGGCCAGGCAGTTAGCCTAGTCCTTCCAGTCCGTTGCCCGGAGGATAGGTCACGGGTTCGACCCACGCTGAAACCATATAATTTTACATAACCGATGAACCAACCACAGGGTGCCATGTGGTAGCTCGTGACTGGGCCACGTGGCACCTCAACACCCAACCAAAAACTGCCAAGTGTCAAATGACTACTGGTCCATGTCACCTGTCACCTGTCACCGTACTGCCCTATCAGCTTGCCACATGTCTTCCACCGTACCTACCCAGTCAGCTGTTGACGTCATCCTGTGCCACGTGTCACCCTTACAGTGGTGACACATGTCACCCATGGATTGGTCCAGCTGTCTGCCCATATGCCACATCATCCTACCATGTGTCACCTTCAGGAACTACCATGTTTCGTCTCTAGGAGTTGCCACATCACCTGTACGACCTGCACAGCCAACATGCCACGTGGCACTGTACGGACTGTACAATCATCCCCTTTTTTTTGCCTATTTGGGTTTTCGGACAGAACGCGATATGTTTCTCATACGGAGCCCATTTGACGAAGTAAATATATGGCCGGAATCAGGAAGACGAGCCGAACACAATGGTGCTAGTTTCGTTGGATTCTGAGCACTTTCATTTTTTTAGCATTTTTAAGCCCTGTCAATCTTCTAGATCCGATTCTGGATCACACCTCCCCACAAAAATACCTTTTTGTCCCCAAAAGGTTACTGACCAATCAACAAGCTCGGGATAGGCCACCCGTCTTGTCCGCTGTCTCTGAACTTTGTCCTGTGCACCTGTCTCATCAAGATCAATTGTAACACAATCATGACAACTGACAGTATATTGTTAGCCATTTGAACCCTCTTACATCTTACTGAAGCCACTATCATCCATGTAGAAAACATTACTAATTATAGTATCAAGAAGACGAATGCAAATGAGATGATATACTTGAGATATTTGCACGACATGAGCTTATCTTGAAGCAGCTTATGATTGATTTTCCATTCAGCAATCATTTCTTGTTCTTGCTTAAGATCAATTACTTCATTTGAAGCAATTATTGGTTTGTTGCTTGCTTACACTACCTTCTTTAATTGGTCCATTGTTTGAAGTGTTTTATTTGATTTAACATGATGAGCATGAACCACATAGTCTTGACCTACTTTAGTGAATTGATATTGATTCTTTGTCCTGTAGAAGATTTCCTTATGATCATATAAATATGGACTACCTAAGACCATTCCACATTCTCTTAATGACACTACATCACATGTTAATTCGTCCACATACTTAGATGAAATTGCAAATTTGATTGTGCACTGCTTTGTTATGTGCATTTGATGATGATTGCTTATCCATTTAAGTGTGTAAGGCTTATGATGAGTTTGTGTTTTTAACCCCAATTGCTTAACCGATTCTTCTGAGAATAGATTAGATTGAGATCCACTGTCGATTAATGTGTCTATCTTAATGTGTCGCATGATTACCCTTATATGAAACAACTTGCTTATATAATCAATGTCTTCACCAAATTTACCTGTCATACAAACCAATGAAATCTTTGACTCATCCCCTGAATCCGATCCCAAGTCTGTGGGTTTTGATGTCGTTTCGATTGTCTGTGTTCCCTTCTTTTCTTTGAACCACTTTGGCATCTTCTTGGGATGCAACTGCCAACATCTGTCCTCATCATGTCCCTCTTTCTTGCAATGCTTGAAAGAGGGCTTTCCTTCCTTCCTTGTCACTGCATTTTCATTCTTGCCATGCCTTTTCCTCTTGTCTTCTTTCCTTGAAGACGATGATTCCCCTGACACACCTGCTTTCCCTGCTTCAATATACGTAGCTTGAACAGAAACCTCATCAAGGTTAGTGGGTCCAAACATGGAAACAATGTTTCTAATATGCGCAGGTAAACCTCCTATATACTTCATAAGAGTTTCTTGTGTTTGTAAAGGGACGTCTAACATTAATGCCATTTTTCGAAATCCATCAGTGTATTCTTGCACTGTTTGTCCTTTTCTTAGTTTTAAAGATTGTCATTCAATTAATGCTTTTTCTTTATAACCCAAAGGATAGAATTGTTTCCTAAGTGCCAAAATGAAACTCTTCCATGATGGAAATACATTACCCACTTGTTGTGTTCCCTTTTGCAGCTTTCTTTGCCACTAGATGAGAGATGTACCTGCAAGCCTCAAAGATGCCAACTTAATTTGTGTGGCCTCATCCTTGATCTGTTGCAAACTGCAGTATACCTCCATCTGCCTGATCCAGTTGTCCAGTTTTTCTGCATTTACTTCACCATCATATATGGGCAACTCAAATTTAACATCAAGTTTTAACAATGGCATTTCATGTTTATTCTTATGAGCATTTTTCTTTCCATTAGATTTAGAACTTTAACTTGAAGAAGAAGGAGAAGAAGGAGGTGTTGATGGAGGTGAAGGAGGAATCTGAGGATGGTCCTCTTCCTCTTCACTTTTTCCCTTTGAAGATTCACCCAAAACTGGTCTCTTTCATTCCAAGTAATCCTCGTACAAAACTTTCACCATCTCTGACATAGCAAGGAATGTTTTCCAGAACTCTTTCTCATCTTGAGAAATCCCTTCTTCCGATGCCATCTTCTCACTGTGAGAAGCTCTCTTTCTCAATCGAATTAATGGATTTTTTGCAACAAACTCACCTTCACCACACTGTATCTTTTCCCTGGTTAACATGCAAAACTCAAATCCAAACGTCAACTAGCTCTGATACCACTTGATCCGTAGGATCTTTTAATGACTATGGTTGAGATTTAATTTTGCATGCGTTAATTAACCATTTGAGAAACTTAATGAAATAATGAGGAAAGAAGAGGAATTATGACAACCATGTACACATATGCATATCTGAAATGAAATAATAGACAGCAAAACCATAAGCACGAGAATTGATAACGGAGTTCGGCACAACTTTGCCTACGTCTCTGGGCCTTTGTCTCTGTGGGGGAGGCTTCTTTATTTCTGTTAAAAAGATAAAAAGTACATCGTATCAGTGCCAATTGGATACAAGAATGATCTGGTCATGTTCATCCAGATCTCAAGAACCCTGCAAAGAAAACAACACACAAAATGGATGTCCGAAGCTCCCAGAAATTGCCCGACAATGTCTGCTCCTCAATAGCTTCCCTGCATAAAAATGGCTTTGGCTTGGCTTCCCTTCAGCATAACTATTCTTTTTCTGTCCTTGACTATCCTCCATGGCCTCAATCAGGCATGGTTTATATAGATCTGAAGTTGGTTATCCATCCCCAACTTCCTCCCAAAATTTGGGCTCAAAAAATGCCCAATATCTCCCAAAAATGGAGAAAATCAATTAAAATCAGGCTCAATAACAATAAAATTCCAAAAACTTAGCATAAAAACCCATTTTATACAAATTTATGGGCGCATCCCCCAATATGCACGCCCCCAGTCACTTGGGCACCTCCATGTGGCCACGCACCCATGCACTGGCCCTCTCTCTGCTGGCTCCTGGTTCCTGTGGCATGTTGGCATAGGTCGATAGGTTAACAAATAACCTCCCCACACCTTATTTGAGGGATAGGCTCCCGGGTCACATGGCAGTGGTTATGTGTTGGTGCAGGGTCCAAGGGCTAGGCCCTATCCAAACCCTCATCGTGTTACCTCCGTGCTCCTGGTCACGGTCGTGGTGGCATACATACGCATTGAACCTTGGGTTGGGGCTAAGCCCCGACCCTTTCACCCGCCGACGAAACATTAATTTGAATTCTAATATTTATTTTGTTGTATATATAATAAGAACCACCCATACGTCAGGCAGTTATCCCGGTCTTTCCAATCCGTCGCCCGGAGGATAGGTCGCGGGTTCGACCCATGCCGAAACCATATAATTTTACATAACCAAAGAACCAACCACAGGGTGCCACGTGGCAGCCCGTGACTGGGCCACGTGGCACCTCAACACCCAACCAACAACTGCTAAGTGTCAAATTCCAACTGGTCCACATCACCTATCACCTGTCACCATACTACCCTGTCAGCCTGCCATGTGTCTGCCACCGTACCTGCCCAGTCAGCTGCTAACATCATCCTGTGCCATGTATCACCCTTACAGTGGTGACATGTGTCACCCATGGATTGGTCTAGCTGTCTGCCCATACGCCACATCAGCCCGCCATGTGTCATCTTCAAGAACTACAACATGTCATCTCCAGGAGTTTCCATGTCACCCGTACGGCCTGCACAGTCAGCATGCCACGTGGAACTGTACGGACTGTACAGTCATCCCCTTTTTTTTGCCTGTTTGGGTTTTCGGACAGAACGCGATATCTTTCGCATATGGAGCCCATTTGACGAAGTAAATATATGGCCGGAATCAAGAAGACGAGCCGGACGCAATGACACTAGTTTCGCTGGATTCCGAGCACTTTCATTTTTGAGCATTTTTAAGCCCTGTCAGGCTTCTGGATCCAATTCTAGATCACAAAGAGACAAATTTTATTATAGTTTTGAACAAAATGAGATTGAATGAACAATCCAATGATGACATAGAATACATAAATAACCATTTTTATATATCACCACCAATAGATCCTTTATTTCGATACTTATTTTACAAAAATAAAGATGTGCAAAGACATAATGAAAAATGCTTTCACAAGTAGATGAAGAATTGATAATTCTTGAAGCATTTGATGAAGTTGAAAGTTGTTAAGGAAAATTCCGAACTTATGACAAAACGGCTACCTTTCCATAAAAAATACTAGTAAAGAGAAATCTCCTAGTTGAGCTATATGTTGGAAACTACAACATAGTAAACGGACTTGCCAATGGTGTTGATGGAGCATTCAAGGGTTATTCAAAAGGAAAAAATGAAATGGATGTCATTTGGATAGATTTTGTTGATCCAGTTGTTGGAAAATCACAAAGAGATAAGTTTCATGATTTCTATGAAAAAAACATTTCACCAAGTTGGACACCAATATTTTGAATTGCAAAGTCATCAAACTACAATACAAAAACAATTCCCAATACAACTAGCTTGTGCTAGAACAATACATAGAGCACATGGATTGACTTTAGATAATATTTCATTTGATCCAAGAAATATTAGAACACATCTATTAGTATTGAGAGCGTTGTCAAGAGTCAAAACCATGAATTCAGTGTTTCTAATTCAAAAAATAACACAAGAAAACTTTTGTATCAACAAAAAAGTTACAATATAAATGAAATGGTTGTTAGAAAATCAATCATGGAAATTAGACTACATACAAAGTTTGATCACATGTTCTGATAGACTTCCAATTGTAAATTTAAACACACGTAGTCTACATGCACACTTTGATGGCATTCTACAAGATGAAGACCTTATGAGAAATATGATCATTTGTTTGCAAGAGACATGAACTAGTTGGCCACCAAACAAAACACAATTTCCCAAATTCAATTTTAATGCACATACTTTGTCCATGGTTTCCTTTCTTGTATAGAAATAAACATAGACATAATTGAAACAAAAAACTTATGCAATAACACAATTGAACTTGTCATGTCTGAGGTGTATGTCCAACGACATATTTGCGTAATGAACATGTATGCTGCTCCATCATACAAACAATCATTGCAACAATCATGACCCTAGTACATGTATCCTTGAAACAATTTTCCAATCTATTGAAACAATTTCAACATCTAAAGTACAAATGCTTCATAGCGATTCTATATTTATAATCATTGGCAATTTCAATATTGACATTCATGCAACTAGTCAGAGAAACAAAGAACTAGTAAACTACATGCATTCACAACATTTGCAAGAAATAACAAACAAATGTACTCCAAAAACAAAAACTCAAATTGACCACATTTGGATGAATTTGGATTATAATGATTGTGAAGTCAATATATTAGATGCATATTGGACTGGCCATGATGCAATATATGCTTTGTTAAGCCTAAATTGAATTGAACTTCGCTTCATTTCTATTCATATTTCAAAAATGTAAAAGCAAAATTTTTTTTTATTTTAATGGTAGGTTTCTTGGCTCTTCTCATCTATTCATTACTTTTCCAAATTAAGAGGTTTCCTTTTATGCAACACTATTCATTGCTTTTCCAAATTAAGAGGTTTCCTTTTATGCAACACTGGAGAAATATCTAAAATGAATATTGAGACTTATGCCTTATTTGAAATTAGTCAATATCTACATTCAAATATTTTTGTTATTATAAACTATATTTGAAATTAGTTATATTGACATGAACCATGAATGTTGATTTGGTTTCTAAATACTAGGTGAAATATTTTAGCCTGTACCTATAATTATTTTGATTTTCCAAACTATTATGCTTTTTTATTTTCTAAATTTTTTATTGTATTTGATCATTGTTTCCAAATGTAGGTTTGTCTTTCTTTATTCTAGATTCTTGTTATTCTCTTCTTTGAACTTGTTTGTAATTAAATTGTAAAATCATGTCAGAATTGGGGTGTATGAGTACTAGGGGATTTTTGTTGTATGAACACTAGGGGATTTTGGTTGTAGCTTTAGACTCCATAGTCAAATTTAGTCAAATTGTGTTGACATAAGTTTTATTGATTTATTTTTTTGGGGGTATAATATTTACTAAAGTTTAAAAAATTAAACATCTTTTTATAACTTTTAAAATTTAAGTAAATTTTTTGTAATTGGTGGAAAATATTGACTTACAATTTTCCCTTGCTATGCAAAAAAAAAATATTTTATTAAAAAATACATTTTTTCACATTTTCTTAATTAAATTAATGAATATTAATTGGCATTCCTTCGAATTCAAAATGCAATAAATGTAGACAACAATGTAATTTTTGTTTTTTTTAAAAGTTGTTATCTTTTAAAATTAGTTTTATTATTTTTTAAGAATACTTTACTATAGTATTTAGCTTAAAACATGTAGAGCATTTGAGCTTGATTCCTAGAAAATTTCCCTTTCCTCTCTTGAAACAAGTAAAAAAATAACATTTGATTAGTTCATTCATTGCAGCAACAAAATGACTTCCCGCAATGCAGATAGCCATACAATTACCAATGATGATGACCAACCAACAAAGAGGTAGAATGTTTATCCCTTTGCAATAGAAAAGGAAAAGGAAAATTGTATTACCTTTGCATATTACTTCATTATAGAAAAATTGAATAATAGCTTAAATTTTGAGCACAAAAAAAAATCTAAAAAAAGGATTTTGTTCACGAGCAAAGCAAAGATAACCTAATACCATCTTCCATATTTGACATATGCATGGGGAAGTCAACCAATGTTTTTGAATGAGATGTTTTAGGTGTATATGGTCATGCTTCCATGAGAACATACAACTCACCTCTAAAATACCAAGTTGTGCATTTCGATCTTGTTGACATGCATGGCCACATTACAATCACCGTGAAAATCGATGACAAGCTTATATCGTAGTTCTTGGAACATTTTTCTCTTGGTAACTGTTATCGCACAATTTGTAGCTAGGAGTAAAGGCTATAAGGTAGAAGGCCAAACTGGCGTAACATGAACCTATCCCACCCAATGTCACCACAATGGGTAGGTTCTTTCTCTTTAGGGAGGTTAGGCCCAGGGGAGATGTCCCCAGTGACCTGGGGTTTTGAAGAGGCTTTAAAATATGATCAGACAATGAAAAGTTTTCCCTTTCACAGATTACCACCAAAGCAGATAGTCTGGATTATAGCCAATAAATACAACCAAGTAGGATCCCTACCTGAGAACAAAGCAACAACAAACTTGATATATGCAGGATTTGGTTAGTACTTCATATGCATTAAAGACTATCTGATATTCAATATGAACAATTTAAAGGTAAATGTTGATGAATTCAATGTTTATAAATAACAATGGAAATAATGTCACTTCATCAATAAATACTAGAATGATACAACATTTATTATAACAAATCACTTCTTAACTCAATTAATGCCTTCAACAACCATTCAATTGCTCATAAAGTAAAAAGTTGTTGCAATAAAGATGAAATATTCAAAGATGACATCAGCAACTTAGGGTTAGTAGGTTAGTCTAGGATAAGGTTAGTATAGTTAGGGTTTTAATTTCAAAAGTTTTGAGAGTGCTTGGATTCAATTCTACTTCAACGTTGGAGGTCTTGGGATCAGTTCCTTAGGGTAGAATGGAATCAATAAGTGAAGGATGCATAGGTTGAAGGAGATGAGATTTCAAAAGACTAGAGGGAAAAGTTTCAAGGTGTTGTTAAAGCAGGGCCTCAAAGACAGAACCCTAGGGTAGAGAGGCTCACTCTGGTGTTGCAAAAGCAAGGCCTCATGCTCTCTCCTCCTTCTTGGAAAACGGCTAGCTCAGATGAAGCAAAAAATCAAGACGAGAAGGCTTAAAGAGGGATAGTGTTGTTGCGGCAAGGATCTTTCTTCAAACCCTAAAGGAAAAATGGCCCTAGGTGTAGATAACCTAGGCCTAGGACGTCTTCCTTCTCTTGGATTCTAAAAGGTACAACTAGCACAGGGGAAAGAGAAACAAGGAGTGTAGCTACGGCTAGGCTCTCTTCCTCTCTTTCAATGGTTGAAGGTTTTTCTATCAGGGGACATGAGACAAGGAACTACTTGTGTGATTGTCACTTAGGGTTTTGATTCAGAAAATTTATAAGCAATATGTAAGAAATTTAAACTACAACCATTCAATAAGAAGTTTTGCAGAAAAAACACTTACAATTCATGAAGAAATGACCATGCAAATCCTAGTTGTAACACCTTCCTTCAAGAAAAACACCATAAATGCCAAAAATCTCTTCCTTCAACAAGTGTGCATCACTAGTTCAGCCAAAAACCCCAACAGGGAACTAAAAATCAGACCTCACTATGAGTGAGTGAAAATTGATGATCAAAATGAGAGTCAAAACCCTCAATATATAGTGTATCAATGACTTAATTTTACTTTTTAGGTCATAAAAAGGCCGACAAGGCCATAATGTCAAAATCATATTGTTTTTACATTAAATTCTAAATAAAATCCCCAATCAAGCAAAAGGTGAGATGTCAAGCCCCTCTGAGGGAGTTGTTAGCCCTTTCTAGGGTCAGTGCAGCATCCAGAAGCCAAACGTTAGCCCTCCTTAGGATCTTCCAAACTGCCACACGTGCCAACCACCCTGCCCATCTACCATATGCTCATGATGATGTCATAAGCCTCCTGGTGACGTCTTGGGTCATCTGGAGCCAACGTTCCACTGCAAGTGGGTCAATCCCCATAGGTTCAGCTCAGCCAAAGTGCCCATGATGGAAGATCCTCTTCATCTTTGGTGCAAAGGCCCTGATCCATATCCATCCTATCTCTGCTCCTTGATGGGGTATCATCAACCATATGGTGGGCTCTTCATCCCCATGGAGGTCTAAACTGGTCATCTCCCCATGTGTACTAGTCCAAATGGTACCTGTTCGTTGGGCATGATCCTGCACATCAAAAGCTATGCCCTCCATGGGCTCATCAGTCACAGGGATCATAGCAATGTAAATCACATCTCATAATCAATATTATTAAACATATGCATAAAAACCCTAGTACATCAGTGAATAACTCAAAGACATTACAAAAACCTGCAATACAAGATTGGACAAAAGGACAAGGCGTCCTATTGGGCTAGTGTCCACAAGAAAAGAAAAGTTTCCAGGAAGATCTCATCCAAGCCATGTAAGTGAGGTGATGTGGCTAGGGGATGTCCAAACATGAGGTGCAGTGAGGGCCAAGGGTACATAAGTGTTACCTATGGGTGCCTTTGTAGAAGGTGAGTTGTACCTGTCATGGATGCATTTTTTCCAAGCCCATTCTTGCCTTTATTCATTTTCTTGCTTTATTATTTTATTTTCTTTTCTTCTTATTTTATTTTCATTCAAGAACTAACCAAGGGAAACTACCTTAGCATGGTGACCAGAGATGACAACGTTACCCACAAGTAATTTCACAGAGATGAGAAGGCTGGCTCATGATGAGACCCCCTTTCCCTTGGCCATGCAACGAAATGTCACTACCCTGGCGTGGTAACCAGATGGTGGCAATGTCATACTGCTATGTACCCATGGACCTAATAGGTTGGCTCGTGATGAGACTCCCTATCCTCTGACTAGGTCTTGTTTTGTTATTTTTCGGGTCCCTCTTGTTTCTTGCTAAGAAGCTTTTTACTGCCTTCTCTAGGGTCCCTGGGTGAAGCATCTCGAGGTTTCATTTCTAGGCTTTTGTCTTTTACCAGCTGATTTTACCTTCTGGACCTTTAGCCCCTTCTTCCCATGAGATAAGATACAACCCTACAAATAGGTCAACCCAATGCCCGAACAAGGGGAATGGGATAAATGAGCGGGAGATAATATGAAACAATGGTGTTATGATGGGAGCAGACGATGGCTTTTCAGAAATTCCCCTAGTGGCAAACCAAGACCTATGGGCATAGGCTTGCTAGGGCACCCTATCAATTTCCCCAAGCATGGTCAAGTGGGATAATGTAATATCCAAGTAGTTATTAGAGATAAAAGGAATCTGGTGCATATATTTAAAGGTTTCAATGATCAAAAGTGACACATACCATGATACTTGGACCAATTACCTCATGGAGCAAGAACCTCTTCTGATACAGGATCAAGCCGATGGTGATGGATGTTGTTGTTGCTGACAAGACAAAGATGATGAATGAAGAAAAGGTGGGCCCTCCAGGGCCATGCTCAGGTCAATCCTTTTCTCGGTACTCCATGTCTAGGACATGTGGGCCTTGAGACATGATCTCCTAGTTATCCCTAAAAAGTGGGGATAACAGTAACAACATTCGAATTGTAGGATTCGGTATCATAAAAAAAAACAAATATGAAAGAGGAGATGTTATTCATTGCATTACATTGACTGGAACCTCTATAGTTGAAGACATATTGTTAGTTTGTGCTCAACGAAGGCTCACTCCAGATACTACAATCAATGCACTTTTGGATGCAAATGATGACTACTCAGTTGGTAGTTTTGCAGCAATTGTTACAGGATGTTGTCAAAACAATCGTCAGTTTGAAATGTATGTGAAATATGGTGAAACAACTCATGATGAGGCCATATTAAGCATTTCAATTTGAACATCCATTTTATTTAAATTACTAAGTTACATGTGGCATTTTCAAAAAAAAAAATCATATTTCATATTTGCATGTTTATTTGATCGTAAACATTTACGTTTCATCAATGTTTACTAGGTACACTTGAATGACCAATACAAACAAACATACTTTGAAATCCAAAAACTTATACCAAAAGGAAAAATAACCATGCTCCTCTTCAAAAAGATGGTTAGGAGTGGGCCAAAGGGATCCTTCAATATAAGAACAGGTCTATCTAATTTCCTTGAACCACTCAATGACGATTCTACAAAGTCTTATTTACAAACTCTTGCAAAAACAACTGTTCAGGCAAGTTTTGTTGAAACAAACATAGTTTTACAAATAACTTCTCATGTTTCTTTACATTTGTGTAGTATACTAAAAAAAAGTCTATGAGAAAAAAACATTGTAGGTGAGTGGAGTACTTAAGCCAAGTGATGTCTTCTTGCCTCCATTCAAACCATTTTGCAATGAATGTAAACAAATTGTTATAACAATGGAATTTCCAATAGATGACATGTTATATTGCACAAAATGTGATCATAAAACATTATATTCATATGAGTACAATCTACAATGTACAATGCACACAATGGATGACAAGATCAACTTCACTCTGCCAAGGGAACTCCTCGAAATTTCATTCCCTAAACTCATTCAAATATCATTTGCACAATATAAACAAAACATTTCAGAAATTGTTTTCTTGCTACGGGGATTTTCCATCAATGGAAAATTTGCAATTACAATGGATAACACTATTGTTGATGTCAAAGCAATATGACATGCTTGCATATCTACATGTAAGTTCATTTGCATTATATAATTATCAAAATATAAAAAATATTTTGTAATTTATTTTAGTTTTCTCCTTGCAAAAGTTATTTCTATTTTTTTTTTACTTTTGACTTTTGTAGATATCATGTCACACTCTACACTCTGAAAGAAACTACATCTATGGAGGAAAACAAGCTTTTGGGAAAAAAATAACAAACATCATATAGCTTGTTTTTTGTGATCCATTGCAATAGTTAAACTGGTGGAAAATTATATATTGTCATCTTTTAAAATCATGTTGATTTTTAAATTAGAATTACATGTGTTTAAAGAAATTATTACATATAAGATCGTTATATATATGCAATTTATGTTATGTACTTTAGTTTCTTGGCGACTATTTCATGAAATTTTATATTTCTCATGTAGGAAATTAAATAACTATTATCATCCAATCAAAGAGGTTCTTGAAAGTATATATTCTTTTTCTTATCAATTTTGGGTAGAATATTAAATAATATAGTTAAAATCGGAATGAGGAAACCTATTGTTTTCAAAGTTTTAATTTAATTAAATATTTATTGATGCACGACTCAATCTGTTGAGGCGATAATATATTAGGGTACGTTGTGTCAAGTAAATAGTAAAGAGTAAACCATTATAACACTGAATTTCACAATACCAAACAGATACCTTAAATATGGTTTTGTGCCTTGTAAATATGGTTTTTCTCCTTAAACATAGATAACAACATTTTAAAGAATAAAAAAATATGATTTCTATCCAAAAAATTATGTCCTAATTTTACTCAATAACTATCATACACAAAATAGTATAATTTAAAAAAATTTGATTATATTCAAGAATGCATCAATTTTACCAATTCAAGTTTGATTATATTGAGGAACATGTCAATTTTTTTTATTTACAATCTAATTACATCCCTCAATTTCTACTGCGTATGTTATTGTAACATCCCGCTCTAGCACATTGAGCGAACTTATTCTTTGAGGGCACTTGCTCACAAGTGATCCGGATTATTATGCTATTAAAAAATTTGATTTTGATTATGAGGCGTTATGGGTTGATGACATGTTGTTTTACTGCATTGACATAGACATGTGCTATTGACTCGGTTTTACTGAGTGTGTAGGATTTTGGACCTCGAGGATGCAGAGGCATCGATGGAACCCCTTGGACTCCGGATCGAGTCGAGGAGTGTACCATTGGGGTTTGATTGTTTTATTGTGATATTAGTGCATCTGATTAGATGATATGATATGGATATATTCTGACATGGTTCGTTGATGATGCAGGCTGACAATAGCTTGCCAACCAGACTCACATGTGGAGTAAAGGGGTCACGCACGACTACCAGAGATGTTGAGGGAGAGGTGTGGAGAACAACCCTTCCACAACATACTAGCACTCTCGTCGTGGGTCGAACTGTAGGCTAATGTTTACCTAGTTTGAGAGGACCCACGATGCCATGAGGGAAAACTGCGATAGTCGCTCACAATGATTCTAAGGGGCGTGCAATAAGGTGGGGGCCTTATTCCTTAGAGGCCCTTAGTCTCCAACAAGTTCATCTAGCGAAGTATTAACTCCAGGGATTTTTTATGTCTACCAAGTCAGTTAAGAGGTGAGTGGCACCCTTGGAGCATGTGGTGCATCCTAAAAGGCACGTCGCACAAGAAAAATGGAAAGAGGCGAGTGGCACCCTTGGAGCACGTAATGTGGTCTGAATGGCACATTGCACAAGGGAATCAAATTAAGGCGAGTGGCACCCTTGGAGCACGTAGTGCGTCCTGAAGGGCACGTCGCGCAAGGGAAACAAATTAAGGTGAGTGGCACCCTTGGAGCACCTAGTGCGTCCTGAAGGGCACGTCACATTGTTGATGATAAATGAATGAACCTAGATGGCCTTAGGACGAATAATGTGTTAAGAATTTCTAAAAACAAATTACCTAATAAAATGTCACCCAATACGAAAATTTAAGGTCTAAGTCTAAATTATGCTAGTGGTAAAATTGTATCTATCTATTTAAAAAAACAACAACATAAATAATAAGTATACTCTTCATTAAGTCTTGTAATAATAAGGGGGTAAGCAATTTAAATGATTCATAAAAATCTGTTAGGGTAAAATTTAAAAAAAGGGAAATAATTGTTTTATTATTTATGATAATTTAAAATTATTAACTAAAAAGGGAAAAAGGAAAAAGGGGGTTAATTTCTACACCTGTCAATTTGAGTCATAAATGAAAAGGGGAAAGAGGGAAATCTAAAATATTTAGGAAACTAGGAAAAGAGAAAACATAAGAAGAAAAGGGAAACCTGAGGGAAAAAGGAGAAAGTCAAACTTAGTAAGGTATCTACCTTTAATAACTTTCTAATTTAAAACTGAACTAGCAAATTGATAATGGGGAAAGTCATTAAAACCTGTAAGAGAATTTGGGGACACCTAGGAGTGATTCTTGGAGTGACTCTAGGTGGGTGAGGGAAATAAGGGAATTTAATTAATTAAAGAAATTAATTTGTGGAGGAATGAAGGGGATGGGTGACACTTGTATGGGGAGGAATTTTTAGGATTTAATTTTTAAAAACTTAATTAAATGAGATTTTAGGAAAGTAAGGGACTTCGAAACTCTATATAATGAAGGGAGGAGAAGGATGAAGGATCTCTTCTATTTGCGTAACGTTACGCTGCATAAATCTCTACTTGACTGACTTAGCTTGTGGGAGTTGGGATACCTAGCTCAGTGAGGAGTGGTAGCTCGGCCTTGCGAGGCAAGCTGGGAGCTAGCTGAATCTTTGGATAGTGTGTGTGGCCCCTTTGCGGCTCGGGGCGATAAGGGGGAAGAAGAGTACCCCTAGCATTGGCTAGGAGGTACCAGTGAAGTCTCGTCGGTCAGAAAGAGGGAGTTGCACGGAGCGCGCAGGACGTCACTCATAGCGGGTGATCAGGAAATAGTACACTCTCTTAATTTTTGTATGGTAGATTGTTGTAGGATTTATTCTTGGATCTACATGTTTAATGGAGTAAGTAAACTGATTTTCTAGATTGATGACTGCATTTCTTTCATATCTTAGCTTGATGATTGATTGACTCCCATGGCCTTCGTTTCCCCACATGTCTTGACCTCCTTGTGGTATTTGATTGTGACCATTGTGGTGGTTTTTCCTATCATCCCTAGCTCATCAGTCCTCACCTGAGCAGTCGGCCAGGAGCCTGATCTACAGTCATCGCTTCAACGTTAATAGACCTATGGATCTCAACGCACTGCCTTTCTGTACAAGGATGATGAAAAAATGACGAACCTATCAGCCCTCTACCTCCATTGTTTTCTTTGGATGATTGGATCCTTTTGGTTCTCTTATTGTTGTTTGCAATTTGTATTGGTATTCTGGCAATGGAAAAAAGAATTGATTCATGTCTGCATTTTGTATTTGTATTCTGGCAAAGGAAAAATGAATTGATTCATGTCTGCATTTGGTATTGGTATTCTGGCAATGGAAAAATGAATTGATTCATGTCTGCATTTTGTATTTGTATTCTGGCAATGGAAAAATGAATTGATTCATGTCTGCATTTTGTATTGGCATTCTGGCAATGGAAAAACAAATTGATTCATGTCTGCATTTTTTATTTGTATTCCGACAATGGAAAAATGAATTGATTCATCTCTGCATTTTGTCTTGGTATTCGGGCAGTGGAAAAACTAATTGATTCATGTTTGCATTTGGTATTGGTATCCTGGAAATGGAAAAAGAAAATTTCTTTTAAATGTTGCCAGAGATTGTTGTTTTAAATGCCCATGTTTTACTTTCAAATGAGACAAAGATTGTCGTTTAAAATTGCCCACGTTTTTTCTTTCAAATGAGACTGAGTTTGTTGTTTTAAATGCCCACGTTTTGCCTTCAAATGAGACCGAGATTGTTGTTTTAATTGCCCACATTTTTTCTTTCAGATGAGACTGAGATTACTATATTAAATGCCCACACTTTTTCTTTCAAATGAGACTGAGTTTTCTGTTCTAAATGCCCACGTTTTTTCTTTCAAATGAGATTGAGTTTGTTGTTTTAAATGCCCATGTTTTTTCTTTCAAATGAGACTAAGATTATCATTTTAAATGCCCACGTTTTTTCTTTCCAATGATGGACTGAGTTGTTGTATAAATCACCCACAAATTTAGCCTTTTAAATCTTAAATTCACTTGCCGGAATGACCACGGTTTTGGTAAATATAAATTGATTGTGTGCATGTTGAATTCACCCACCCTTTTTTTTATTATTCAATTCATAACTGACTTGCAGTAATGACCATGATTTTGCCTTCAAACTGTGACTGTGTTTGCCCTTGAGTGATGGACTGTGTTGATGTTGATTGGATACGTTTGTCTTTAATTGTTGAGTTGTTGTCAACTGGGCACGATTGGCCACCATGTGGGCACTGCGTTTTTGCTAATTTCCACAGCGAATTAAATGGATAACAGTTAGTTAAATGCCTTACTATTGCTAGATTCATTGCTATGTAATGGTCGCATTAAATGCCTTGATTTTTTCCAGCAAATAAAGTGGATAATAGTGAGTTAAATGCCTTGTTAATGCTAGATTCATTGTTATGTAATGGTCATATTAATTGCCAGAAAAATTGCTACAATAATGTAAATGGCTAGCAGATTCATTCTTTGGATTAAATGACACAACGAGTTAAATGTTAACTAACACCTTAAATGCCTTACTATTGTTGTATTACTTGTTATGAAAACAGTCATGTAAACTACCTTGTTAGTGCGCTTTTAATTGTCGTGTTAATGGTCATGTAATTGCCTTGTTATTTCTATATTAATTGTTAATTAATCGTTATGTTAATTTCCTCGAAAAATTGCTCCAGCCCTACTAATAGTTAGTAGTTTCCTTCTAATATTATTAGACAGATAGTATTGTTAGTTCAGTCAATATAACTAGACTACATGATGAGATTTAATTGTTCATAAGTGTTATAATGGTAGAATTCTACTTTAAGATTGTAAATTTTGTTATTTAAGTTAATGTCTAGTTGGGTGGAGAATTTGGATTAACATAGACTTGACCGATTAGGTTGTGTTAAAGATTAAAATTTGGTTGGTAAGTAAGGAATGGATTGCAAATTTTAGACTCGCTGGATTGAATTTTAATTAAGGATAGAGGGCATTTATAATTATGGTTTTAGTATTGACCACTTAGATTTGCAAAATTAATTGTATTAACGTTTATTTAGCAGACACATTATTGTCTAATTGTAACTTGATGTGCCCCTTTAGAATGGAACCCTTGTTAAAATTGAATGTAATCATAGACCGGTTAGACTAGGTGATTGGTGGGGGCGGGGACGATGTCGTGTGGGTTGGCATCATCCCTTGTCTTCTTTCTCTTGTGTCTCGTCAACCTTTGTGTGGGGTAGGTATAGTATCCCAGACAGTATTTGGTTCCTAGCTCATCAGAGTTTTCTTGAGTCTTGTTCCCTTTTGTTTTGCGCCAAGGTTATTGACACATATATCACCCGGGGAACAACATGATTCCTGATGAGGGGATCATGGCGCACCCTGGGGATAGATGCGAATGAGATCTTGGCTGGAGTAGGTTCTTTTGTGTGAGTTTTGACAAGCGTGCAAGTTTCTCTTGGCACAAGGGCCGAACACCTTCAGGCGTTAGGTCTGTGCGCCTTGAGGTTCTAGTATTTGTTTGTTTAGGTCATGATGTCGGGATGGGGGTGTTGTCCCTTAGCTTGTAGGCATGGTCGTGTTTGTGTCGAAAAAGTGGTCATTCCTCCTTGTTGTTCTACGTTTGATTCACCCAATTTCCCTTGTGTTAGTGAGTGGAGTCACAGTTGCTTGTTTGCCTAGAATGCGTGCTTGCGTTCATCATCAGTACTGTGGTTAACTATCGTTGTCGTCACCTTTCTTCCAAAACACAAAAAAAAAACACAAATTTGCACTGTTGTTTGCTTGTAGTCGTAACGAAGAGGGGTCGTTACATATGGTATCAGAGCGGGTTCAACCCTACGACTGTGGATCGCAAGGCTTTCCACTATAGTAAACCTGTGAGTATTAACCCTTGCATTAATTAAAAACCTTAACGTGTTCTCGTGGAGATCGCATTTAGAGGGTTCCCCTGAGGGTCCACAACACACCCTAGCTAGTACCATTAGAATCCTCCAAGATCTCAAGAGAGATGAGTTATAGCATCCACGAGTGTCACGAATGGTGGTGTTGTCGAATCATAGTTGTAGAGCAAGGCATGTGCTTCACACTTCATGTTTACGACCTCCAACATTAAGGTCCACATGGTGGTATTTTAACTGAAGGGGAGTGCTCTTTTATGGTGGAAGACGCTCCTTCCCTTTTTGAACATGGTCGTCGATGACGTGTCATGGGAATTGTTCGAGGGATGGTTCCAGGAGAGGTATGTTTCTAAGGAATTCGTTGAGCATCAGCTCAACGGGTTCGATACCTTGCGATGAGGTAGCCACATGGTGCCCGTGTGCGAGGCCCGTTTTGGAGCTTCTTCAGTATGCTCCGCACCAAGTTACCCAAAAAATTAAGTTCAAGAAGTTGGAGTTTGGCCTTATTGTTAGAATTCATCTTCTACTTCAGGTACCAGGAGTACTGGACCGAAGAAGGGGTGTTGGACGTGTGGGCAGCCACACTACCAGTGCGACTGCCCAGTGGAGAGGACTAGAACGTCTAGATCAACTGGACCCACTACCGTGGGAGATATGGGAAAGGCCCATCGAATTTATGCAGTGGTGAATAACTGCCAGACAGAGCACCAGTCGATTGTGCTCGAGACGTCGGGTATCGTTGCTGACCAGACCCTTAGTATTTTGATATATCCTAGTGCTACCAAGAGTTTCATTTTGGTTGCAGCACTAAAAAGGATTAAGATAAAGGCAGTCAAATGTGATGATTTTATCTTCATAGAGATGTCTTCAGGAGCCAAACAAAATTTTGGAGGAAAGGTTACGGGCTATACTCTTAACCTGGGAGATTTTGTCACCAAGTCCAACCTGTACGTCATGATATTAGAATCTTATGACGTTGTGATTGGTATGGACTGGTTGGAATCACATGAGGTGATACTCAACTGTAATACGAAATGGTTGAGCTTGGTCGATGATGAGGGAAAAAGATGAGTGATTGTAGGTCAGAACCATGGAGTTTCCTTGAGGTTCATCTCTTCCTTGTAGCAATGGAAGAGCATGCGCAAGGGGTGTAAGCTTTATGAGATCCTTGCGTTAAACGACAAGGGAGTAGTGAAAGGTCTAGAACACCTTCCGGTGGTGAGAGAGTTTGTAGACGTCTTTCCAAGGGAGTTACCTGGGATTTCGTCGGAGAGGCAAATGGAGTTTACTATAGACCTAAAACCGGGGACTCAACCAATAGCTATAACACCTTATCATATGTCAACCCTGGAGTTACGAGAGTTGAGAATGAAGCTGATGGAATTGCTAGACCTGGGACTGATACTTCCAAGTGTGTCACCATGGGGTGCGTCTGTTATTTTCATACGAAAGAAGGATGGGTCGTGGAGGCTCTGCATTGATGACCGTCAATTGAACAAGGCAACGATCAAGAATCAATATCCATTGCCGAGGATTAATGATTTGTTCGATCAGATGAAGGGTGCGATGGTGTTATCAAAGATTGTTTTACGATCAGGGTATCACCAGTTATGGATCAAGGAGGATGATGTCACTAAGACTTCCTTTAAGACGAGGTTGGGACATTACGAGTTTATTTTTTTACCATTTGGACTAACAAATGCCCTAGGGGTATTTATGAGTTTAATGAATAGGGTTTTCCGCGAGTACTTGGACAAGTTCGTCCAAGTATTCATTGACGATATTTTGATTTACTCTTGGACGATGGAGGAGCATGAAGATCACTTATTCTTGGTACTACAATGTTTTTGAGAGCACAAATTGTATGGGAAGTTGTCTAAATGCTCATTTTATCAATCGAAGATTCACTACTTAGGGCATGTCATTTCTGGTGAAGGTATCGTCGTGGATCCAACCAAGGTTGAGGATATTATGGAATGGCCTACATCAACGAATGTCCTAGAAGTGCATAGCTTCATGGGTTTAGCAGGATACTATCGACAGTTCGTTGAGGGATTTTCGAATATAGAAAATCCGATCACGGAATTGCAGAAAAAAAGAAGAAGTTTGTTTGGACCGAGAAATGCGCAGAAGCATTTCAGAGGCTCAAGGAGTTGTTGACATCAACACCAATACTAAAGGTCCCTGACATGGATGTGGACTTCTTGTTATGCACTGACGCATCCAAGGAAGGCTTAGGCAGAGTCTTCATGCAAGAAGGACGAGTGATCGCTTACATCTTGAGGAAACTGAGAAGGCATGAGGAGAACTACGCAATGCATGATTTGGAGTTGTTAGCCATCATATATTCCTTGAAGGTTTGGAGACACTACCTTGTTGGACGAAAATTTGAGCTAAAGACTGACCATTGTGGACTACAACACATCTTTATGCAAAGTGACCTGAACGCATGACAACGACGTTGGTCAGAATTGCTTAGCGAGTACGACTTCGATATTACTTACATAAAATGAACAATGAACCGAGTGGCAGATGCATTGACTCGTAGACCACGCATCTTTTCATTGCTTCCTCTTTAGACAGATATACGTGAAAATATTCTAACTTTACAGAGTGACGATGACTGGTACAAAGAGGTCGAGGGTTTTATCGGACAAAACACAATGATGGTACCTAGATTTGAAGGATTTTCATTTGATAGTGATGGTTTATTGAGGTTTAAAAATCATATTTGCGTACCGTCGAATGATGAGTTAAGGATGTTGATCCTAAGCGAGGCTCATAGAGCCATCTACATGGCTCACCCGGGAGTCACGAAAATGAGGGAGGACCTTAAACCCTTAATCTTCTAGAAGGGATTGAAGGCAAACATAGTCAACTATGTGGCCAGATGTCTAGAATGTTAGCAAGTAAAGGATGAACACAGACACCTAGCAAGATTACAACAACCACACACTATTCCAGAATTGAAATGGGAGGTTATTTCGATGGATTTCATTGTTGGACTGCCACTTATGGCAAGGAGACATGACTTTATTTTCGTAGTCGTAGACACTCTGACGAAGAGTGCTCTCTTTATTCTTGTGCGTACAAAATATTAGGCACCTGACATAGCTAGAGTTTTCATCAGTGATATTGGGAGGCTGCATGGCATGCCTAAGAGGATTATATTTGATCGAGGATCGATGTTTACTAGACAATTTTGGATGAGTTTCCAAGAGGCCTTGGGAACCCAACTTAACTTTAGTACTGGGTATCACTCGGAGACTGACGGGTAGACTGAACGAATGAACCAGATCTTGGAGGACATGTTCTGCATGTATGTGATACACCAACAAAAGCGTTGGGAAGAATTCTTACCACTAGTGAAATTCACTTATAACAACAGTTACCAAAGCACCATTAAGATGGTGCCTTTCGATTTTCTTTACGGGTGACCGTGTCAGACACCTTTGAGTTGGGATCGGCTTGAGGATAGGGTCCTGGTGGGACAAGAAGTGATCCAAGAAATGGAAGAGCAAATGAAAATGATAAGACAAAGGATTAAAGAAGTGCAGGATTGGCAGAGGAGTTATGCCAATGTGCATCGTGTTGACCATAGTTACAAGGTTGGTGATCGATTCTTCTTACAGGTTAAACCGCATAAGAGTTCGATCAAGTTTGGAAAGGGAGATAAACTCTCTCCTAGGTTCGTGGGACCTTTCGCGATTGTAGAGAGAAAGGGGCCCATGGCCTATCGACTAGCCTTGCCTGATTCTTTGAGGTGTATGCACGATGTTTTTCACGTCTATGTTTAAGACATTTTGTTTAGTGATCCTACACATGTTTTGACTTGAGCACCTGGCAGGTGTCGGATGAGGGGGTTCTCACAGCTAAGCTGATCTGCATCTTGGATCATTGCATTCAACAACTACGACGTCGAATGGTGGAGCAAGTCAAGGTCCAGTGTGGTGATGACGCAAACCCTCCTAAACCCGCAGGTCATGTACACAGGATCTTTCCTCTTACACTGGCTCGAAGAGCTCTCAGAAATGGCTCCTCTATTTCCCTTTCGGGAAATCTGCACCCACAATTAACTTCGAGAAATTCCCCCTTATACTTCGAGAGATCATACTTCGCACTTTCGCGAATCCAATGGTCAAGCACCTTGTCTCTCAATCTCTGAAACCCGAAAAAAAAACAATCAACAATTGACCGTTTTCTTTTCTATTTCGCCTTTCTCCCTATCGTGATTTTGGGGGTTACGATGTCAAGAAACTCATTCCCTCGACTTACAAAACCTGATTTGTTGAAATTACAATGCTCTCGCAAGGTTGACCTTTCAACAGTCCTTGACTTCATCGGGACTTCGGACTTTGCGATTTCACGAATCCTGATGCAAGGATTTCGGGACTTCACTCCACGAAAACCCAAAATGGTCAACGAAATTTGACTCCCGCGTAGATAGTGTGCCACCTGTCCACCCTGCTGATTCTTATGGCCCACACACTCCTTTTGGCCCTTCAGGACTTCGCACTTCATGATTTCGCGAGTCTTGATGCAAAGACTTCGGGACTTCAACTCCCGAAAACCCAAAATAGGAATCCACGATAAAATCCGACGGCTCCTGTTGAGTAGAATCTATGGTTCTGCCTCTTCTGAGCTTAAACCTTTTGGGAATTCTTGCCGTAACTCCCCTACTCTTCCGTGAGATCTGACGACTCATGGGACTTCATGAATTCTTCACAGAGAATTCTGACCGTCCGTCTCTTCCTTTGAGAACTTCTGCATGAACTAAACAAAGTATCTCTCTCCATGGAACTTGTCCTCCTATGGTCCGACGTAGCTACACCTTCCTTCAAATTTTCATGGTACTTGGCCTCTTGCCTTCCTTCGATCCCTTTGGAAGTTCAAATCCTTCTGAGCTTTCCCACGACTCAATTCCTTCAGAAAACTCCTGCTCGCACTCCTTGAGACAGACCTCCAAACACATTCAAGTGTTGAACTCCCTTCGACTCCGCACACACCTGCAGCAACAACCTCTCCTCTCAATACTTCACTCAGGTTACAAAACTTGAATCCCTACTCAACCTGTGCACACCTTGCACGGCTTCTGTGCCTAGCTGCACTTCTATGTGAATGAGAACAAAAGCTACCCTATCTGAGCTTTCATATACCAACCTCTGAACCCTTTGTCAACACACTCCTTGCGGACAATTCAACTACCCTCCTTGCAGGAACTCTTGCTCAGATAGAGAAACAATTGAAACTCATTCTCTACTCTTCCTCTCAGATTTCAAACATTCAACAAGAAATCATTCATACATAGCATAAAATCATTTGCATGACATAAAGAGGAAAACATTCATGAGAATAACATTCAAAATTGCATACACAGAGAATATTTGAACACCACGAGTCTAAATCAAAGCCTTCTTGTATTTATCCAGAACTTCTATACATGGAATTCGGCTACACAACTCTCTGCTTCTTCTCTTCTATGCTCTATTCTCTTCTCTGTTACAATACACAATGAGGGTGTCTATATTCCATTTCCCTCTCTCATTCTAAACTGTCTAATCTACACATTAATTTCTATCTACTTGTATTAACTATCATAAATGCCTTCTATCTACTAAGGACGAGAGAGGATAGCTCAAGGTCCGTTTACATTTTACAAGTGTGCCTCCACTTGATGACTTCATTAATGATTCAAGACATTTTCAAAATTTGTGTTGGGTTCTTTCCAGCTGTCTTTCGCCTCCACACTGGCTCGCTTGAGATGCTACTGCATCATACTCCCCTGCTTGAAAATTTTCATGGGCTCCTGTCCATGAGTTCTCGTACGGTGTGTCCATGCCTCTGGATCTCTGCTTTGTTCTCCCAGTTGGCATCTTCTACTAGATGGCCTTTCCACTTGACCAAGTATTCAAAGTATTTCTTTCACCTGGTCTTCCTTCTAACCCTTTTGTCCAGTATGTGCTCCATCTGTGGATTTTCTACAACTGGCATCTGCTTTGTCCACTGAACCTCTGGCTATTCATTTCCTATTCCTGCTTCCTCAACTTTATATGGGTACAAATATAAGATGTTGAATATCAGAGAAATTCCGATCCCATCGGGTAATTCAATCTCATAAGCATTTGCCCCAAATTTCTTCAAGACCTTACATGGTCTGATTTTCTTCATCTTCAATTTATTATATGTTCCTCTCAGGAACCTCTCCTTTCTCAAATGTTCTAGAATCAAATCACCAACCTCAAATTGAAGTTGTCTCCTGTGTTGATCTGCTCTGTGCTTATATTCCTGACTCGAATTCTGCAATCGCCCCTTCACCTGGTTGTGAAGTTCCTTCATCGCTTCTGCGAAATCTTCTACACTAGCGCTCCTAGTCGCAGTCTGTTCTGAATATCTCAGCTCAGAAATTCCTCTCGGCTGCATGCCATAGACAATATGAAATGGACTCTGTCCTGTGCTTTTATTGATTGAATCATTATAATTGAATTCTGCTTGTGGTAATATGTTGTCCCACTGGCTGTGGTGTTTTGTCACCAAGCTCCTCAGCAAGTCTCCCAGACTTCTGTTCACCACTTCTGTCTGTCCATCCGTCTGAGGATGATAAGATGAACTAAATGACAAGTTAGTTCCCATTTTATTCCATAAGGTCCTCCGGAAGTTTCCTACAAACTTAGTGTCTCGATCCGAAACTATGCTTTTTGGTAAGCTGTGAAGTCGAATGACTTCTTTGAAAAACAGATTCACAATGTGAGTTGCGTCACTGGTCTTCTGACACGGAATGAAGTGTGCCATCTTGGAAAATCTATCCACCACCACAAAGATTGAGTCAAACCCTATTTGTGTTATTGGCAACCCCAATATAAAATCCATGTTGACTGCATCCCACGACCTCTCAGGTATGGGAAATGGTTGATAAAACCTTGCATTATGTTTCCTTCCCTTCGAATGCTGGAAAATTCTACATCTGTCCACGAATCTTGTGGCATCTACTCGCATTCCCGACCAAAAATATGACTCATTCAAATTTGTGAACATATTGTCATGACCAAAGTGCCCTGCCAATCCTCTGTGTTTCTCCTTCAACAAATTCTCCCTCATGGAGAATTTTGGAATACAAAGTTGATTAACTTTAAACAATAATCCTTCCTGGATCATGTATTCTGTCCATTGGCTTCTATCTCTGAGAATTGGATTCTCAGCTGCTTTGTACTCCCCTTTAAAATCTAGATCATTTCTGTACATGTCCCTGAGATCATCAAAACCCAGTGTTTTGACTCTGAACTCCTGCAATAACAAACACTTCCTGCTCAAAGCATCAACAACTTTGTTAGCAGTACCAGAAATATGTTTAATCACAAAAGTGAAATTTTTCATATATTCAACCCACTTAACGTGTCTTTGATTCAACTTTTCCTATTGAGTCACAAACTACAGTGCATGATTGTCACTGTATAAGACAAACTCCTTGGGAATCAAGTAATGTCTCCATTTCTTTAATTCCTGAATAATAGCATAGAATTCCTTATCATAAGTGGAGTACTTCACTTTCGCTTCATTCAGCTTCTCACTGAAGTATGCTATCGGCCTGTCTTCTTGACTAAAGACTGCCCCTATGGAAAATCCACTTGCATCACATTTCACTTGAAATGTATTTTGGAAATCCGACAACACCAGAATTGGTTGCTCCGTGATTTTCCTTTTCAACAGATTAAAGCTCTTCTCTGCCTCTTCTGTCCAGTGAAAATATTTATGTCTCTTCTTCACTGTGTCGAACATCGGTGCACTAATTCCACTGAAATTACTAATGAATTTTCGGTAGAAACTAGCCAATCCGTGAAAACTTCTCACCTCAAATATACTCCTTGGTGATGGCCAATTCTTGATTACCTCCACTTTATCTAGATCCATCCTCAATTTATCTACAGAAATAACGAAGCCCAAATAAATGAGCTCTGTCTTCATGAATGAGGATTTCTTCATATTTATCAACAACTTTTCCTGCTTTAACCTCTGCATCACTATAGCCAAATGTTTGAGATGCTCAACTACTATTTTACTGAAAATCAGTATGTCATCCAGATATACGATAACAAATTTTCCGATGAACTCCCTCAGGACTTCGTTCATCAACCTCATGAAGGTACTTGGTGCATTTGTTAAGCCAAACGACATAACAATCCATTCATACAACCCTTCGTTGGTCTTGAAGGCTATCTTCCATTAATCACATTCTCTCATACAAATTTGATGATATTCGCTTTTCAAATCAATCTTTGAAAAAAAAATTGCTCCACTCAAGCAATCCATTAGATCATCCATCCTCGAAAATGGAAATCTATACCTGACGGTTATCTTGTTAATCACCCTCGAGTCAGTACACATCCTCCAGCCTCCATTTTTATTTGGACTAAGTACTGTCGGAACAACACACAGACTCAAGCTTTCTCTGACCAACCCTTTGTCCAACAAATCTTGGACTTGTCTTTTGAACTCTTCATTCTCTTGCGGCGTCAATCTATACACGGATTTGTTTGGCAAACTGGCTCCTAGTATGAGATCAATATGATGACTCACACTTCTGATCGGTGGCAACGAATGAGGTAGTTCGTCCACTACCATGTTAGCAAACTCTTCCAGTAGTTCCTGAACTTCTTCTGGTAAATCATCCACTCTTGTGCTGGTCAAAACAATTCTAGGCTTCCTGACCACAATGAATTGTGGTTCCTCCTTCTTCTTGACTTTGGTAAGAAGTTCCTTCCCACTCATGAGAAGTACAATGTTGCTTACTTCCATTTTCACCTCCTTATCCTTAATTGGAAGTAACATGTGAGTTCTCCCATTCTTCTCTACGGTGTATGTGTTCATCCTCCCATCATGAACCACATTTCTATCATATTTCCATGGTCTACCCAACAATAGATGACAAACATCCATGGGAATAACATCCCAGAGTATATTATCATTATATCCCCCGATCTTAAATTCAACTAAACACTATTTAGTGACAGTTACCTGATGTCCTTTTTGCAGCCACGAAACTCTGTATGGGCTTGGATGATCAATCGTCTCCATCTCCAGCTTTTCTACCATCTCTGTTGAAACGAGATTATCCATGCTACCACTGTCCACAATGACCTTGCATACCCTTTCCTTGGTCTTGCAAGCAGTCCAAAAAAGTTAGTTTCGTTGCACTGAACTCTCCACCTCTTTCTCTGGTGTCAAAAGAGATTTTCGCATCATCAACGATCTTTCGCCTTCAACATCTTCTGCCTCAATATCTTTCCTCTGTGCTTCGGTGATGTGAGTCTCACCACCTTCTTTTTTTTTTTCTGGACACTCTTAAGACTTGTGACCATTCTTTCCACATGTGAAGCATGTTATTACTCCACCTCTTCCTCTTCCTCTACCTCTGGTATGAGGAAAAATATTATTACATCATAATCTCCTCTCTATTCGGTATGTTTCCCTCGTTGTTCAGCATATTGTCCTCGTTGTGAGCTTCCACCTCTCTCAGTTTGAGTATGAGGTTTCTTCCAGTCCTCCTTGGGCTTCTGATTTCTATCTTGGACAACTGACTTGCCCCTGGATTGACTTCTGCCTCGACCTCTTTGACCCTGTTTTCGGCTCAGCTTCTCTTCCGCTTTTAGAGCCATTTGATAAGCATCTTCCACCATTCAGATGGTTATCATGCTCATCTCATCTTGAATTCCGTATCTTAGGCCATTCATGTATCTGGAAACCTTTTCATCATCGCTTTCTCGATGACCTTCCCTAATGTTCAGCCTGTAGAATTCTTCAGTGTATTCTTTCACTATCATCAGCTTCTGTCTTAAGTTTTGCATTCTTCGAAACAAAGTAATTTGATAATATTTAGGGATGAATTATTCTTTCCTTTACAACGTCTGTCAGCTTGTAGTTCATCCCGCCACAATGCTGCAGGTACCTTTAATCTCATGACAACATGTTTGACCTTCTTGTCCTATTCGACATCTTCATAGTCAAAATACGTGTCCAGGGCTCTAATCCAGTCTAGAAGCTCCTCTGCATCCAAGTTTCCCTCATAAACTGGAATGCCCATCTTCTCTCTTGCACCCATTCTTGCAATAGCCCTAATCAAGCGTTCGTTTGCTGCATCTTTGGCTACAACTTCTTCTTCTTCATGTCCAGCCTCATTTTCACTTTCGAAATCACTAAGATCCCCATCACTTACTATACGCCTCTGTGTTGTCTCCATGTCTTCGAGTCTGGCACGTAGGTCACACATTTCTCTTTCTATGGCTGGATCAGGCATCTGCCTACCCCTTCTTCTCTGCATTTCCCTACCCTCTCGTGGATTGGGTGTTTTCCTGTCCCTTCTTCTCAGCGGCATGTTGAATTCTCCTTTTCCCTGCTACAGAAAGAAAAGAAACCTTTCTGTGCTCTGATACCAAAATGGTGACGACGCAACCCCTCCTAAACTCGCAGGTCGGAAGGTCACGTACAGAGGATCTTTCCTCTTACACTGGCCCGAAGAGCTCTCAGAAATGGCTCCTCTATTTCCCTTTCAGGAAATCTGCACCCACAATTAACTTCGAGAAATTCCCCCTTATACTTCGGGAGATCGGACTTCACACTTTCGTGAATCCGGTGGTCAAGCGCATTGTCTCTCAATCTCCAAGACCCGAAAAAAAAAATCAACACTTGACCCTTTTCTTTTCTATTTCACCTTTCTTCCTATCGCGATTTCGGGGGTTGCGATGTCAAGCAACTCATTCCCTTCACTTCTGAAACCTGATTTGTCGAAATTCTGATGCGCTGGCAAGTTTGATGTTTCAACGGTCCTTCACTCTGTCGGGACTTCGGACTTCGCAATTTTGCGAATCCTGATGCAAGGATTTCGGGACTTCACTCCACGAAAACCCAAAATGGTCAACGAAATTTGACTCCCGCGTCGATAGTGCACCACCTGTCCACCCTGCTGATTCTTATGGCCCACACACTCCTTTAAATACTTCGCACTTCGTGATTTCATGAGTCCTGATGCGAAGACTTTGGGACTTCAACTCTCGAAAACCCGAAATAGGAATCCACGATAAAATACGACAGCTTCTGTTGAGTAGAATCTACGGTTCTGCATCTTCTGAGCTTAAACCTTTTGGGAATTCTTGTCGTAACTCCCCTACTCTTCCATGAGATATAACTACTCACGGGACTTTGTGAATTCTTCACAGAGAATTTCGACCATCCATCTCTTCCCTTGAGAACTTCTACACGAACTAAACAAAGTATCTCTCTCCACGGAACTTGTCCTCCTGCAGTTCGACGTCGCTACACCTTCCTTCAAATTTTCAAGGTACTTGGCCTCTTGCCTTCCTTCGACCCCTTTGGAAGTTCAAATCCTTCTGAGCTTTCCCATGACTTTGAGTCCTTCAGAAAACTCCTGCTCGCACTCCTTGTAACAAACCTCCAAACACCTTCAAGTGTTGAACTCCCTTCGACTCCGCGCACACCTGCAACAACAACCTCTCAATACTTCGCTCAGGTTACAAAACCTGAATCCCTACTCAGCCTACGCACACCTTGCACAACTTTTGTGCCTAGCTTCACTTCTGTGTGAATGAGAACAAAAGCTACCCTATCTGAGATTTCAGAGACCAACCTCTGAACCCTTTTTCGATGCATTCCTTGTGGACAATTCAACTTCCCTCCTTGCATGAACTCTTGCTTAGATAGAGAAACAATTGAAACTCATTATCTACTCTTCCTCTTGGATTTAAAACATTCAACAAGAAATCATTCATACATAGCATAAAATCATTTGCATGACAGAAAGAGGAAAACATTCATGAGCATAACATTCAAAATTGCATACACAGAGAATATTTGAACACCATGAGTCTGAATCAAAGCCTTCTTGTATTTATCCAGAACTTCTGTACATGGAATTCGTCTACACAGCTCACCGCTTCTTCTCTTCTATGCTCTATTCTCTTCTCCATTACAATACACAATGAGGGTGTCTATATTTCATTTCCCTCTCTCATTCTAAACTGTCTAATCTACACATTAATTTCTATCTACTTGCATTAACTATCATAAATGCCTTCTATCTACTAAGGATGAGAGCGGATAGCTCAAGGTCCGTTTACATTTTACAAGTGTGCCTCCACTTGATGACTTCATTAATGATTCAAGACATTTTCAAAATTTGTGTTGGGCGCTTTCCAGCTGTCTTTCGCCTCCGCCTGGCTCACTTGAGATGCTCCTGCATCATAGTTGGACAACTATAGTCCGCACTCGGTGACCTGGGAGGATGCATATGATATGCGTCAGTAGTTTCCATTTTTGTTTGATATATAGAGTTATGATATTATGATACACATTATTTTGGCACTCATACTGTGAAACTTCAGGACAAAGTTTAGACCAAGAGGGGGTGTATGTAACATGCCTCTCTGGCACACTGAGAGAACTTATTCTTTGAGGACACTTGCTCACAAGTAATCCAAATTATTATGCTATTATAACATTTGATTTTGATTATGAGGTGTTATGGGTTGATGACATGTTGGTTTACAACATTGACATAGACAGGTGCTATTGACTCAGTTTTACTGAGTGTGCAGGATTTTGGACCTTGTGGATGCAGAGGCATCGATAGAACCCCTTGGACTCTGGATCGAGTCAGGGAGTGTACCATTGGGGTTTGATCGTTTTACTGTGATATTAGTGCATCTGATTAGATGATATGATATGGATATATTTTGACATGATTCGTTGATGATGCAAGCTGACGATAGCTTGTCGCCTAGACTCATATGTGGAGTAAAGGGGTCATGTATGACTACCATAGATGTTGAGGGAGAGGTGCGGACAGCATCCCTGCCACAGTCTACTGACACTCCCACCGTGGCTCGAACTGTAGGTTAACATTTACCTAGTTTGAGAGGACCCACGATGCTGCGAGGGTGGACTGTGATAGTCGCTCACAATGATTCTAAGGGGCGCGCAATAAGGCAGGGGATATATTCCTTAGAGGCCCTTAGTCTCCCACAAGTTGACCTGGAAGAGTATTGACTCCTGGGGTTTTTTATGTCTACCAAGTCGGTCAAGAGGCGAGTGGCACCCTTGGAGTACGTAGTGTGTCCTGAAGGGTACGTCACACAAGAAAAATGGAGAAGGATGAATGATATCTTCTGTTTGCGTAACGTTACGCTGCAGAAATCTCTACTTGAATGACTTAGCTTGTGGGAGTTGGGATAGCCAGCTCGATGAGGAGTGGTAGCTCAACCTTGCGAGGTGAGCTGGGATCTAGTTGAATCTCTGGATAGTCTGTGTGGCCCCTTTGCAGCTCGGGGGATAAGGGGGAAGAAGAGTACCCCTAGCATTGGCTGGGAGGTATCGGTGAAGTCTCATCGGTCGAAAAGTGGGAGTTTCACGGAGCGCATGGGACGTCACTCTGAGCAGGTGATCAGGCAACAATACGCTCTCTTCATTTTTGTGTGGTAGATTGTTGTAGGATTTATGCTTGGATCTGCATGTTTAATGGAGTAAGTAAACTGATTTTCTACATTGATGACTGAATTTCTTTCATGTCCTAGCTCGATAATTGATTGAATCCCATGGCCGTCATTTCCCCGCATGTCTTGACCTCCTTGTGGTGTTTGATTATGACCATTGTGGTGGTTTTTCCTATCATCCCTAGCTCATCATTCCTCGCCTGGGCAGTCGTCCAAGAGCCTGATCTACGATCATCGCTTCAGCATTAATAGACCTATGGATCTCAATGCCCTACCTTTCTATGCGAGGATGATGAGAAAAGGACAGACTTATCAGCCATATACCTCCGTTGTTGTCCTTGGATGATTGGATCCTTTCGGTTCTCTTATTGTTGTCTGCAATTTGTATTGGTATTCTACTAATGGAAAAATGAATTGATTCATGTCTGCATTTTGTATTTGTATTCTGGCAATGGAAAAATGAATTGATCCATGTCTTCATTTTTTATTGGTATTCTGGCAATGGAAAAATGAATTGATTCATGTCTGCATTTTGTATTTGTATTCTGGCAATGGAAAAACGAATTGATTCATGTATGCATTTTGTATTGTTATCCTGGCAATGGAAAAACGAATTGATTCATGTCTGCATTTTGTATTTGTATTCTGGCAATGGAAAAACAAATTGATTCATGTCTACATTTTGTCTTTGTATTCGGGCAATGGAAAAATGAATTGATTCATGTTTGCATTTGGTATTGGTATCTTGGAAATGGAAAAACGTTTTTTATTTTAAATGTTTCCATAGATTGTCGTTTTAAATGCCCACGTTTTGCTTTCAAATGATATAGAGATTGTCATTTAAAATTGCCCACATTTTTGCTTTCAAATGAGACTGAGTTTGTTGTTTTAAATGCCCACGTTTTCCTTCAAATGAGACCAAGATTGTCGTTTTAATTTCCCACGTTTTTTTATTTCAAATGAGAGTGAGTTTGTTGTTTTAAATGCCCACGTTTTGCCTTCAAATGAGACTAAGATTGTTGTTTTACTTGCCCACGTTTTTGATTTCAAATGAGACTGAGTTTATTGTTTTAAATGACCACGTTTTTGCTTTCAAATAAGATTGTGTTTGTTGTTCTAAATTCCCACGTTTTTGTTTTCAAATGAGACTGAGTTTGTTGTTTTAAATGCCCACGTTTTTACTTTCAAATGAGACTAAGATTGTTGTTTTAAATGCCCATGTTTTTTCTTTCCAATGATGGATTGAGTTGCTCTAGAAATCACCCACGAATTTATCCTTTTAAATCTTAAATTCACTTGCCGAAATGACCATAGTTTTGGTAAATAAATATTGACTGTGTGCATGTTGAATTCGCCCACCCTTTTTTTTGCTATTCAATTCATAATTGACTTGTAGTAATGACCATGATTTCTCCTTCAGACTGTGACTGTGTTTTCCCTTGAGTGATGGATTGCGTTGATGTTGATTGGATACGTTTGCCTTTAATTGTTGAGTTGTTTTCAACTAGGCAGGATTGGCCACCATGTGGGCACTGCGCTTTTGCTAATTTCCACAACGAATTAAAAGGATAATAGTTAGTTAAATGCCTTACTATTGCTAGATTCATTGCTATGTAATGGTCGCATTAAATGCCTTGATTTTTGCTAGCAAATAAAATGGATAACACTGAGTTAAATGCCTTGTTAATGATAGATTCATTGTTATGTAATGGTCATATTAATTGCCAGAACAATTTCTACAACAATGTAAATGGCCAGCAGATTCATTCTTTGTATTAAATGACACAACGAGTTAAATGTTAACTAACACCTTAAATGCCTTACTATTGTTGTATTACTTGTTATGACAACAGTCATGTAAACTACCTTGTTAGTGCACTTTTAATTTTTGTGTTAATGGTCATGTAATTGCCTTGTTTTTTCTATATTAATTGTTAAGTAACTGCTATGTTAATTTCCTCGATAAATTGCTCCAGCCCTACTAATAGTTAGTAGTTTCCTTCTAATATTATTAGACAGATACTATATTGTTAGTTCGGTCAATATAACTAGACTACATGCTGAGATTTAATTGTTCATAAGTGTTATAATGATAGAATTCTACTTTAAGATTGTAAATGTTGTAATTTAAGTTAATGTCTAGTTGGATGGAGAATTTGGCTTAACATAGATTTGACCGATTAAGTTGTGTTAAAGATTAAAATTTGATTGGTAAGTAAGGAATGGATTGCAAATTTTAGACTCGCTGGATTGAATTTTAATTAAGGATAGCGGGCATTTATAATTATGGTTTTAGTATTGACAAATTAGATTTGCAAAATTAATTGCATTAACGTTTATTTAGAGGACACATTATTGTCTAATTGTAACTTGATGTGCCCTGTTAGAATGGAACCCTTGTTAAAATTGAATGTAATCATAGACCGGTTAGACTAGGTGATTGGTGGGGGTGGGGATGATGTCGTGTGGTCTGGCGTCATCCCTTGTCTTCGTCCTCTTGTGTCTCTTCAACCTTTGTCTGGGGTAGGTATAGTCTCCCAGTTAATATTTGGTTCCTAGCCCATCAGAGTTTTCTTGAGTCTTGGTCCCTTTTGTATCACTCGGGGAACGACGTAATTCCTGATGAGGGGATCATGGCATGCCCTGGGGATAGCGATGAATGAGGTCTTAGCCAGAGTAGGTTCTTTTGTGTGAGTTCTGACGAGCGTGAAAGTTTCTCTTGGCACAAGGGTCAAACGCCTTCAAGCATTAGGCCCGCACGCCTTGAGGTTCTAGTATGTGTTCATCTAGGTCGTGATGTCAAGTTGGGGGTGTTGTCCCTTAGCTTGTAGGAGTGGTTGTGTTTGCATCGGAAGGGTAGTCGTTCCTCCTTGTTATTCTACGCTTGATTCACCCAGTTTCCCTTGTATTAGTGAGTGGAGTCATAGTTGTCCATTTTCCTGGAATACGTGCGTGCGTTCGTCGTTAGTGTTGTGGTTAACTGTTATTGTCGTCGCCTTTCTTCCAAAACACAAAAAAAATAAAAAAATAAAAAAAATTGCACTATTGTTTGCTTGTAGTCGTAACAAAGAGGGGTCGTTACAGTTATCTTTTATACAATTTTTTTATCCATTACCATTCTATGTGTATCATACATTTATCAAATATCTTTTTAAATGAGTAAACATTATATAGTGTACATTTTTATGTGTTCTTCTTCTATGAACATGTACATACCTTTTTATTATTGTAATGGGAAAACCTAACTTCCACTCCTCCCATTTGCCTTTCATAAAAACAAGATCTTAGTCAAGCTCGTCTTCCATATACCATTCTATGTGTATCATACACTAATCCAATAATGGATAAGAATAAAAATATATATTATTTAATATAAACAAATTGTGTTTACAAATATACATATTTTAAAATACAAACAAAGTTTGATTTTCTTACATATGCAAATATTATTAAACACAAATAAATTTTAATTTCCTTTAAAAACTTTATGACATAAAAATACTTAAGTTTATTATATTAAAATGTTAAGGCAGGGAATAGCTGCTTTGCAGTTGTTTCCCTTGTTTTCAATGGTTCTTGACAAAAAGAAGAAACATATTGATAGTTAGTGCTTGAGGGACGAAAAATGAAAATAAAGGAAGCATCGAAATGGAATGTTATTAATGAAAATGTAGAAAAAGTGTTCAAGGAATGTTGGAATGATGTGAAAACAATTCAATTCTTTAGGGTTCTATAAAATCAAGCATCCATTCAAATGAAAAATATGCATATTTATCTATTAGTATACAAGGGTATTGAGAAAATAAAATACAGGACTTGGGTTACAATATATTTGTCATCTTTGGACCTCATTTTCAAAGATAACATGGATTGTGGTTCATTGTATTTAGTGTTTATATACCTTTTGATTTCCTTCATATTTTCCTAAAATTGAGACAAACGTGTCTTGAAGAACACAATCTATATGTTTTTCCGTGATTGGTTCAATATCAATGTATGGATTGTTATTTTCAATAGGAAATATGATTAGCAGGAGAAATGAATTTACCTTCTAGTCTCCATAGGAAATTTGAGTCATCTATTTGAAAATGATAAGGTATCAATTTACCAAAAACCTAAATGCTAACAAGTTGAGACAAATGTCAAAAAACATAAACAAGTCCTATAGCAATCTTGATAACTTGTATGCAGAAAAGCTATTATCCAAAATATCCATGTGTGTAAAGTGGGAAGAATGTAAATTCAATGACAACAATGTTCATGTATTAGAAAAGATCCTTTAAAGTTGTGGCCTCTATAGACTTGAGGGTCTGCGATTTCTAATAGAATCACAAAAAACATAGGAGATTCGTGTATTTAATGAGTCAAATAGCGTAGACATTTCTTTTCAATTATGTTTTCGAAAAGATAGTAGAACACAAACAGAATAAACTACTATATGTAAAAGTATTTGAATAGAAACAAGAATGCAGTGAAGTTGTTTCTCATAGATGAATTAGTACATTGGAGCAAGAGTGCAGTAAGAACAAAGTCTTACCAATTCTTGTATGCAAGTACAATGTTGTCAATTGATAATGTAAAAGATTCTTGTAGATGAAATTTTCAAAGTTGACCCAATGTTTGACTAATATCATTATGGTATTCTTGGTTTCGAATCTTTGTTAGTTTTGGGAATATCTTCTATCACTCTGAGTTGCATAGTATGCAAAATATCTTTATATTGTCCTTTTCTAATGTGCAATTCAAGCTATGATCATAGAAGTAGGCTTTGTTTTCTTGGTAATAAGCACATTGTATTAGAAGATCTAACAAATTATCTTGGGAGTAATTTCTTGCATTCACTATAGGGAAAAAATATATTTTTGGGAGTTAAGACACCTTCGATCTGTATGTTAGTAAATTGTTAATTAGTGATATGTAGATCAAAGGATGAGAAAAGTGGTTGCACAATTTCAAATAAAGTTATTGCAACTAAAATATGGGATAAAACATTTTTTACCTAAATCATTCTAGTGGCAAAGGACCGTAATTTCTATTTTGTGGCTTGATCGTTTAACATGTGAATAAAGGTTGATTTTTCAGTATGTTCACAACTACAATTGGGTGGGAAATACAACACTCTAGGGTGAAATCATGAAGATGGGTTACACTTTTGCTTGTTTTATGAGAAACGAAATGTATTTTCACAAGTTCTTCAACTTTCGGCATACAAAAGTATTTTTTTTATTTAGAATTTGACTTTACAGTAAAAACAAAACTTGTGAAGAATTATGTTAGTTTTCCAATGACTACTTTTGAATTTTTTTTTATCAAGATTTGATATGTCAATTTGACAATTGTTTAACAGTATGTTTCTTAAACATGAAAGGAATGTTAATGCATTACTTTTTTATACAACAATGTATCTATTATTAAACTTATGTTTTTAAGAAACAAAATATACTGCAACAATCTACAGAGAATCTATTTTATTATGACTATAATTTTGAATCTAACGGATGAATATTATAATTTCTAGAAAAATTTTAAGTTGACCAAGCTGAAAACGTTGCATATTTTAAACACATGTTTTTCTACACCTTGTATCTATCTTAATTTTTACTTAAAACTAAAATCTAAATATATCCTTTTGAAAAGAATAGTCTAAGGATTATGAATATTTTTTCTCCAATTTTTTCACTGTATATTTTTAGAGATACCGATATTTCATTTCGCCAAATCATAATGTCTGCTGAAAATATTATGTAGTGTTTTTTTTTACTTAAATAAAATTAGATAAAAATAAAGAAAATGAAAACAAATGATAAGAATTGAAAGTAGATTCAATTTTGGAAATGTTGGTGTCATTTTCGAAACCAAATTCTCAATATTTGCAGGAGTCTAGAATCTTCGAATTTCAGGTAAGATTGGGGAAATTCTCTAGTTTTTTTTTTCAGTCCCAATTTCATTTTTTTCAACCGAAATAATCTTTCGGCCAAAAGACTAAAATCTAACGGAAACTGTCAAAATTGAACGGTTTCCAAGGTTTTCGGCCGAAAGGCTGTTGAGCGAATTTTGTCGGTCGGAAAAAATGAAATGACACGTCGTATAGTTTCATTTCTCACCAAATTGTATAAATAGGATTTTGGCCGAACACATTTAACACAATTCATTGGATGGATAGACAGATATAAGCTCTGTGATAGGGATTTCAAAGCATTTCTATTACTAGTTGCAGCTGTATTCTTTTTTATCTTCATTTATTCCCTCTGTTCCATAGGCTTAATTAGAGGATCGATATCGATACATGATGATTTTCTAGGGCACTTAAACAAAGTTTTGAATCATCTTTTTGGTTTTTGTTGAATAAGGTAATTGATGTTTGTTCAAGTTTTTATTGGAATAACAATTTATATGTTGAAAGATAAATGTTGAGCATTTTTTCAAGGTGAAGTCTTTGTTGAACATGTCTTTCACAGATAACTATAAAAGTCATGGGAAACAAAAGTTTGCGCAAGAGAAAATTTGATCGCACTCAAGATGATACTCGCCAAGTCGAACAAAGGAAAGAGATTTATCGAAGAAAGAAACAAGAACGTGCAAATATTGAAGAAATAAACAATGATAATGTCAATAGATATTTTCAACAAGAAGAAGTTCAACTAGGTATGCATGCACATATGATGATCGAGCACACGACACACATTGGGACTGTATTCAGAAAGTACAAAATTCAAAGTATAGAATTCAAATTTAAAATATTGTAAAGAATATAATTGATTGTAATTACAATTTGATGCTTTTCAAAAAACATAAATAGATTTGTCTCATAATGTTGAAGAAGAAGTTGAAACTGAAATTGAATCAGAAGGCATTGAAATCGAAATTGAAGCAGAGGACATTGAAACCGAAATTGAAGCAGAAGATGAATCACCTATAGGTATGTACATAAATTTGGATTAATACAAGATGAACACTCAAGTATATATAATTTAGTGAATTTGTGTTCAGGTTATGTTTTTTAATATAAAATTTAAATTGAAATATGCAGGAGAATCTATAAACATTGATGATGAAATATTATAAAATGTTGATACTGACAAATTTTGGAAGAAAAAAGCTAAACATTATATAAGATATCGAACTAAGAATATGTATAATACTTTTTTCAAAGATGAATAAATAACAGTACAAGCTCAACATTTACTTTGTCTAATGAAGTCAAGAAAGTTAAAAGAAGCTACATCATTACTGGGTATTAAAAAATTGACAAAGGATACAAAGGTGAAATAGAATGTCTTTAACAATATAACTAGTGTATTAAAAGATTTTGGAAAATATCGAAAAGAAGATGTCCGTGTTACACGTAGAACGTTACAAACAACAATTGTTTCAGGGAGCAATATAAAAGATCGTTTGAAATGACACATGGAAAAAATGATGGGAACGTCAAGAAAAACATTGCACAAACATAGAAAATTTCGATTGCAAATAGATGTAAATGATGAATTGGCTTGTTGGACAATGATTTCTAGACAACCCTAAAAACATAGACTTGTAGAAAATGTTAAATAATTGGCCTGTAATTGTTGGTTGTGTTTTTCCTGAGTCTGTACTTAAGGCTTAAAAGTACAGTGTCAAGGCATCCGAAAGTGGGTAATAGGTGTAGAAGAGGGAAGCGTAAACCTTTCGGTAAAGGAAACTTGGGAAGATTCCTACGTTGGCATTGTCTAGCTTCTAACTGTTCCTGAATAGTTATGTCTCATTCAATGGCTGCCCATGATTGTTCAAGTTCAGCCCGGTTAGTTGTCGTTTTAAGGATGGTGTTGAAGAGGTTTAAGGAAATGTGCATTTGAATCAATAGTCCGGGTTCAACGTTAGGTTGATTTGGTACAGGAACTGTCATGGGGGAATAGTAAAGGTAGGAAGGAATTTAAGAGAGATTAAGTGTTGTCTCAGTTTGGTCATATAAAAGAGAATTTACGGTTGCAGAAATAAAATATGGATACAAATATAAGTCTCTTTCTCATAACTGTATTATATTTTAATAAAAGGTGTGAAGTGGGAGAAAAACATTTAGCTATATATAACGCAAGGCTCCTGCCAAAGGGAAATCTCACATATAAACAAAAGAGGAAATTAGTAAGGAAATAACCGACGTAGCATATAATATATGTACAATTCTCAAAATGCAGATTGGTCTTACACCCGCTGATAGCTGGTGCAGAGGAAAGACAATAAACAATTACAGAAAACCAAAATTCATTCGCTATAGTAGTGGTCGTACTAAAGTATAATGAAGCACATCAGTTAAGAATATGAAATGAAATGGAAAAATGAGATACAAGGAAACAAACTTGTAATACAGTAGTGACGGAATTGAGAATCTCCAAATCTGCTTGTATTAACTCTCAATGTAAAAACTCTATTACAAACGACTCAAAAAGGTCCAGCCTTCTTTATTTCTTTCTGGGATATATTTATACAATTTTTACAAAGAAGGTAGAAACTCAATAGTCACAAAACTTGGGTTATGGTAGAGAAGACATCAATCGCTCCATTTCTCCTACTCTATCTTCACTTGGTGCCAGGTGTTTTCCATTGTGTGAGCCCGGTATAGGCGATACATCTTTCCACAAGCTGAGATATAGGCCGCGATGGTTCGGTTTGACAACTGGCTTTGAAGAAGTATCATTCAAGGGTTAACTGTTGTATCTTGTCCTCCATCTATCGATCGATGATGTCGATGGCACATAGTTGCATGCTAGGTTTGATCATGCACTTATCAACTTGGACTATGTCCGCCATAGTCATCTGAGAGATATCGGCCGAATCTCTCTCTTCCTTTTCCTTCAGATCGATTGAGATCTGTTCCACATTCATCTGCATCAACGTCTCGGCTTCGCCTCCACTGTCAATGCCCAGTAGCTTGCCATCTATAGAATTGAAAGCCTCCTCCAAGGAATTGGTTATCTTTTGGGCTTGTTGCTTTCCTTCGGCGATGTTATGCTCCCATTCCTTTAACATAATATTTCCTCGGGTTTGTTCTGAGATGGTGAGCCTGGGAGCACCTGTCAAAACTATGTTATTCGTGGCTATCACCACCTCCTGGAAGGAAACCTGAGCCTCTCTGGCATCCCTTTCTCTGGAAGATAGGTTCTCGGAAACCTGATTTACCAACAGACAGTTTTCCCATATCGCTCCCACCTTGGCGAGCAAATTATGCTGTGCCGAAAATATCCTGCTTCGAATCTCGATCGCTTGGGATCTAAAAATCTTGATGTCTATCATTTTGTTCTCGGCAATCTCTACTGGAGCCTACAACTGTTCAATCAAATTCCTCTGTTGGCTCGCCTGTGTCAGACCATCCCAGACCACCAACTGTTCTTGCTCAAGCTTAGTTCTAAGCACCTCTATTTCCTTTTTATTGGCCAATATGGCCTGCTCTATTTCCACGCTCACCTGAACTTTAGCATTCTCTATGGCTGAGGCCAATCTGGCTTCAAGAGTCCTGATTAGGTGATTTTTTCTTTTAAGTTGGTTCTTCAAAAGTCCAATCGAGAATTGATTCGCCGAGGCATATGCTCCTAGCGTCCCTGCAATTTCAGTGGTGAATTGCTCATTCTTTTTATCTTTCCCATCGGTCATAACTTTATAGTTTTTGGCAGTCGACTCTCCTTCCTGGTATAATTCCCTTTTTACTACTGCCTTTCTCTTTTTATCAAAGAAAAACTCATTCAGAGGGAGTTCTTCTGCTCTTATGGGCCTCAGCTCCTCATTGAATATCCATCCTTCTTCTATATTTCCCTGCGTTGACTGCAAGGGAGTGATAGATGTGATGGGTTCTCCGATCCATTTCACCCATTTTCCTGGGGTATCGACCGGGTTCTTCTTCTGTGGTGGTTCTGGGGTCTTTATCTCGGTCTCCAGATTTTGTTTCTTTGGCGGGTCTGGAGTCTTTTCCTCTGCTTCTAGATTCTTCGCTTGTTCCTCCTCATATTGTTGTTTTCCATGGTCAGGAGTTGCATCTTTAGAACCTTCAACATCGTTCTGTTTCATCCCCAAAATACCTGGACCCTCACCTCGCAATACAGCGGGGAGACAACTACGTCAGTGTTCCTGGAATTTCAATACCTCGGCTCTATCCTCTGGTGCCAAGGATTGAATCCGAGCTAGAATTTCTTCATATGACCTTGCTCCTCGCAAAATGTCATCCGAGGGTGAATTCTCATACTCAAATCTTTTGAGCCCACAATTAGCCAAATGATTGCTCACAATCCTATGTGGATCGTGCTTCTTGTATTCGATGGAGACCAAATTTAGGTCTTCCAGGGCTGCACCCTCAACCTTGGCATGCCCAAAATCTAATAAAGAATAAGAATTCAAATGAATGGGAAACGATGGCCATACCTTATTTGACTACCCTTTGATATCTTTACTTACACCACCAATTACCGTCTGTCGGGCGACCTCGCGACAAGCCATCTTGTCAGGAATGAACAATGGCAACACATGCGGGGGACAGAAGCCCCGGAAACTCTGAGGTATGAAAACTCTGCCTCCACGTACCAGTCTGCTATGCTGCTCAGATTTGTTGCTATGCTGTCCGAGATACGAGGTGGTGGGTGACCAAAAATGGCGACATGCAGGGGCACCATCACCCAGTTAAAAAGTTCATAGGCAAAATTTTCTGCATTGTTTTCCCATAGTTTTTCATGATATACATGTATGGGTTTGTCTTTGGCCAGAGTCCAACCCCAGCTCATCAATGGAAATGGTGTCATAGAACATATTGCATCCATAATGTATGCGGACAAGAAGAACGATTACGCCTTCCCACTCTCCTTCTTCTCCCGATACTCTGTGACCCGATTGGCCAAGCTATCCGAAAGCATCTTTGCCCAATTAAAAGAGAAACCTTCTACAACCCGAAACATTAGAGGCACCCACGCAAGGAAAAATGCGATGTGTCCTCTCTCCCATATAACTGGCATGTCATCATGGAAACATATTTATACTGCGGTTCCAACGAAGCGATTGAATAAACCTCGTGGTCATTAGCTATGAACTTCGCGGTGCGTGAAACCCAATCCTTTATCAAACCGGACATGGTTTTATCATACTGTGTGCACTCCTTCTCCTTGAATTCCTCCAGGAACTCAGTGCCATATGTGTAGTCAAACGTCGTGGGTAGCTTATACATGGTTTGCAGATGCTCAGGCCTAAAAGTACCTATTGTAACTCTCTTCTCATTCATGATAGTCCTGGTCGGTATGTCCACATGATCCAATGCCCATCGGACCATGTCATAATATGGAAGCAACCATGGCCTGGCTGCTACTCTGTGCATTCCGGATTGGACGACTATTTTGTACTTGGTGTTTAGATCATCTTTTTCGTTGTCGTCGGAGTCATCGGAATAATCTACCAATTATGATTGCAGAATGTCTGAAACAAATGACCAGTTAGGGACCGAGTCGACACTTTGGGGTGAAGTATCAGAGACATTGTCTGAGCCTTGTCCTGCAACCTCAACATTCACCTTCGCTTCTTTTCACGGAGCCATGGCTGAAGCTTGCGTCTTATCTCTTCTGCGATAGAACTGCGTATACATACAGAAGTTAGTTTACTCAGAAGTGATGAGCTCTACGTGCTATGAAAATGCATTTGTTATAATGGAACACAACTCTTTCATATATTTGAAAACTCGGTACCTTTCAAAACAAGCCTGTCAAATCATAATTAGAAATAAATTTATGCCGTAAAAATCCGATCTTACATTCATAGATTTACCCTATTTCCCCATTAATGTCATAAATTTCGGCGGTTTAAAAGTCAGTCTCGCTACTCGTTATATCGGGGATTTTCCTTTAACATTTTGAGTCTCCAACTCCCGAGACTACGAGGACTGATTTTGGTTTAATTAAAGTTAATCGAGATTTGGGCCTTGATTAATTTTATAATTATAACTTTCATCATATCACGACTCAGAGCTTCGAAGATAAGTTTCTGGGAGATTTATATGTCGAGTTGCGAAACCGCGAGATTGCGATAGCAAGACTTAATTAAGGGGAAGATAATATTCGATTAAGTGATTAATTAATCATGTTATAATTATCATCGTGACTTCGTGAGTCTGCTTTTAGAAGCCGTAACTTTCGAAAAAGATAGTGTCGAGTGGCGAAATTCCGAGAACAACTTTAACGATGGTTAGTTTTTTTGCCTTTAATTCTTGACAAGGGTTATCCAGAAAGGATCTCCTGTTCTTGACTCTTGGGGCTGTAAAAATAAAAATTTGGGTTTGGCGAACGCCGAGGCGCGAAACCCCGACTACGTCTAATCATGAGTTAAAATTTTTTACCCTGGTTACTGCCTTGAGTGAAAATTTGAAACGACTTCGCCGTTTCGTGACTCAGGACGTGTGAATTTATGAGTTATAGTATCCGACTTGCGAGATCCCGAAGTAGAAAAAAAAGAGGGAACATTCTTACAAAAGGCAGGACTTGTTTCGAGAGTAGAAAAATCGTCGCTGCTCACGGGACAAAGCTTCAGAGGTCTCAATATCTCAGAGGAAAAAAAGAAAGCCATCTTTAGATTTCAAGCATCAAAATGAAAATTTTGATAGGCTAAAAAACAAGGGTGGCTCCAACATAGGCTCCAACTAGGGATCCCGCCTTCCTGTGAGGTGGGAAGGACAGTAGACCACTTGCCAATATTGGGTGAATGGAGTCAAAATATCAATTAGGCAGAAAGGTTCCAAGAAAAGAGGATCGAAGGGGGGAAAAGACTACGTTCTTTACCTTGAAATGTTTTTTCAAAATCAGATACTCTTTCCAAACACAGTTGTAGTCCCCTTCACAATTTTCCCTTTCCCACTACTAACTTCAGGTATGTTTTAAGACAATCGAAATAGTCTTAGGAGACTCAACAGATCTTGTGGCTCTCGGCTTGCATTAAAAGAATGAGATTATATGTTTTTAATTAGGGAGTCTCGTCTGAATTTGGGATGTGGATCAGGTTTTAGAAAGCATTGGTTACCAGAGTAGATTGATATTCATGTATAACAGCCTTACAGATATCTCAGACATTGCTTCACTGCCAGCGAGCCTGTTCAGTACCCCGTTGAAGTTATCTGGCCCCTTTCATTGAATTTCCTTTCACCACTTCGGAACATATTTATGCATTTAAATGCTGAGACGAGGGCAATCATTTCTGAATTTCCTTTCATCGTCTTCTTGGACTAGGTGGGGGTAATCATTTCTGAATTTCCTTTCACCACCTGTCTTATAATTTACTTTTTTGAGTGCGAAGATGGGGGCAATCAGTTTGTATCAGGGATGATATCTGCGTAATATTTTGCATTATAGGTCTGCCAACTTACTTTGATTACTCAGTACCAACCTTCCCTTGACCTTCACAACATCTTCGTTCTTAGGGAGAAAAGGAAAATAACTTTTTAAGGGGCATCCCATTTGAGCAAGCTTTAATCCTCCGATGCTGTTGAAAAACCTAGGAAAGTTAGGATCTCTTTAAGCGTTCCTTCGCTTAGCAGGGGATCAAGTAGTCGTGAAGACCCGCTTTCTTTCCACAATCTATTTTGAAACTCACGATGCTAAACGAAAAAAATTTATCCCTTCATAATGAAACAAAAAGATGGTGGCTTGTCAAAAGTTAGACCCGAAGACAGGCATGGTGCCAGGTAGCGATTTATTGACTGAAAATACGGAGGTCAAAACAACTTGAGACTGACTCTTGTAGATATCTTTGGGGATAGTTTATTTTGACTGACCATTTTTTAATTGAGTGTATCATTCAAATTATTTTAAAACAAAGATTATCAAGACAAGCAATGATCTTGTTATCTAACATTTTAGCCGATATTGTAGTTTGAATGATGTTACCTCGGTTTCCTTTAATAGTCTTTCATAACATATGTTTTTGAGAAAGTTCCTTTTTACCTTTTCATTTCACTTTATTTGCGCAATATGAAACTATTTTAGGCATCACTTGTTTTATGCCAATCCATTTCTGACACCGACCTGTAAATTACTTTTCCTGCTATTTTTCGTATGCAGCTAGACTCCTATAAAAACAAATACGAATCTTATTGGAAATGTGTCGAGAGTTTATGAAAAAAAACCAAAAATCAAAAGAAAACGTTTAAATGAAAATATATGTATGTACAAAACATATATAATGAAATTTATTTATTTACAATTTTTTTTTTTTTTTTAATTTGGCGATTGTTACATCATGTAATGCTTTAGATACCGCCCGTTGACAGGGGCACTGAGGACTTATCCATCTATATTTTCCAGAAGGAAGGAATTTTTCCCTTCCGGAGTCGAGACCTTGAATGGTCCATACCAGAGGTGGTCAAATTTACCATGCTTCGCAGCTTCCTCTTTTCTTGCATCCCATCTTAGTACTAAATCACCTGGAAGGAATTACCTGTCCTTTTCCTTAAGGTCGAACAATGATTTCATATCATCTTGGTACTTCTGCATCTTTTCATCAACTTCAACTCTATGTTGTTGAACCTCAATCAGCTGGTTAATTCTCCTGGTTACATGATTGGGTTCTTCATTTTGATCCTACCATAATTTCATCACGGGTAGCGCTAGGTTTATAGGTAGAACAACATCTATCCCATACACCATTTGAAATGGAGAAATGTCGATGGAACTTTTAGTGCTGATGCAGTTTTCCCATAATGCGTATTTCAAGTGCACATTCCAAGACCTTTTATTTTCATCCAGTACTTTCTTGATTATTTTTACCAGGATTTTGTTAGATGATTCAGCCAATCCGTTCCCCTGGGGGTAATATGTTGTGGAATGGCCAAGAATGATGTTATACCTCTGACAAAAACTGATCATAGCCATAGATTTAAAGGCTTGGGCATTATCGGTAACTATCTTTCGGGGACAACCGAATCTTGACAAGATATTGTCTTCCAAGAAATCGATCACCACCGAGTCTGTTGCCCTTTTGGTTGGAATGGCTTCCACGCACTTAGTAAAATAATCTGTAGCTGTTAAGATCCACTTATGTTGAGTAATGGAATGGGGATTAATCTCCCCTATGAAGTCTAGACCCCATTGTTGAAATGGATCTTCAGCTTTGACTGGAACGAGTGGCAGTGTTGGGAGCTTCTGTTTACCAGCGAATATTTGACAAGGGTTGCAGGCACGCACTTTGGAATTGACGTCTGAAAAGAGTTTCGGCCTGTAATACCCAGCCCTCAAGATTTTGTAGGCTGTAGCTCTCCATGCGTGATGCCCCCCACAAACTCCCTTATGAAATTCATCTATAACCCACTGAGTTTCCGGTTCAACTAAACAGACTAACAGGAAACCGAGTGGATCCTTGCAAAATAGTTGACCTTCGGTGATACAATATTTAACCACATGGAGTTTTAAAGTTCTGCATTTAGATGGTGATAGTTCATTTGGGCATTTTAGATTCAGCAGGTAAAACACTATGTATCTATACTAGTGTGATGATAAGAACTTTTCTTCGATATGGTTTGGACTCGTTTCTTCATCTGGTTCATTTAGGTCTATGTCTTCGTCGCTTCCCTGTAGGCAATTGATATCAAGAGACCTGAGATTTGATTCAGCTAAGAGTTTGGCTAGACCTTTCCCTTTTATCAATTTGGTCGGTTTAACTTCCAAATCGAATTCTTGGATTTTAGCAAGCCATCGCCCTCTTTTTCCACCACTGTCTGGCTGTACCAATATATCTTTTACAGAACTGGTAGGCACATACGCGATAATTTTTTAATGTAGTACATAAGTTATGAATGCCTTTAGCGCTTTTACCATTGCGTACGCCTGTTTTTATATTATATCATACTTCAGTTCTGCGTCTCTAAGGCTCTTGCTAAAAAACACGATCGACCGTTCGAATCCTTCATCATCCTTTTGTAGGAGCACCGCGGCGATAGTATGTTCAGAAGAAAACGAGAAGATAAGAAAATCTTTCAGATAATCTGTGCTTGCTAACACAGGTGCCTCGCTTATGACTTTTTTAATATGCGCGAAAGATGCTCTAGCTTCAGTCGTCCAATTTACTCTGCTATCCTTCTTCAACATTCCTGTGATCAATTTGACAATCTCAACAAAATTGGGGATAAACCTTCGTAAAAAATTTATAGTTCCTAAGAAAGATTGAATCTCTTTTACATTTCTGGGAATATTTATAGTGTTTATTGCTTCAATCCTCTTCTCTTTTACATTTCTGGGAATATTTATAGTGTTTATTGCTTCAATCCTCTTAGGATCAATCCTAATCCCATATCTAGATACGATATGGCCCAGAATCTTACCTTCTCGCATAGCGAAATGTGATTTCTTTGGGTTCAGAGATAGACCAAACCTGCGGCAATTTTCAAAAGTCTGTTTCAAATGGATCAAGTGTTCTTCATCGGTTTTAGAAAAAACTGTCAAATCGTCGAGGTAAATGACTACGAACTTGTCTCTTTCTCCTATGAAAGTGATGTCCATAGCGCGTTGGAATGTATCCCCTCCATTCATCAAACCAAACGACATTTTTTCATACATGAATGTACCCCATGGTGTGGTGAAAGYAGTCTTTTCCCTGTCTTGTTCATTCATGGCGATTTGGTTATAACCAGAGAACCCATCAATCATAGACATTCGGTTTGCTCCAACTACTTTTTCTAGTACATGGTCCATCTTGGGCAGCGGGTAATTATCCTTGAGAGACGACTTGTTTAAGTTTCGGAAATCCACACACAGTCTGATTTCTCCGTTCTTTTTTCCGACTGGGACTAGGTTAGCTACCTAGTCCGAGTATCTCACAGGTATGATTATTTTCACGTCCAAGAGTTTTTTAACTTCCTTTTCTATCACAGGTAACTGAATGGGGTTAATTTTCCTAAGCTTTTGCCTAAATGGTTTGACCCCAGGCTTCAAAGGTATCTTGTGATCAATAATGGAAGTGTCATACGTTTTCAATTCATCATAGGACTAGGAAAAAACATCTTTATATTGTCTGAGTAGGTCTTTATACTTAACTTTCGCTTTGGGAGGGAGGAACTTAGATATTTTTACCACCCGGGATTCTTTTTCAGTTCCTATATCACAGTCCTCCACTTCTTCTGGTTGGGGCTGCAAAGTGGACTTTACAGGTACATCGTTCTGATCAAAAAGTCTTTCCAAAGGAATCAATCCTTTCGGAATCTGATTGATTTTAAGGAACATCATACGATGATCCGCAATTTTTTCTCAGAAGGTTTCAAGGTCTTCCCCTTCTTGCATGATCCACATTGAGTCATTTTGATTTTCTCGGTTAGCATGAGTTTCAGAGAATTCGCCTACTGCTACAAGAAATTTCTTAATTTGTTCGTCATCTTCAAAGACCTGCCAGTGTCGGATATTGTCTGGTATAGAAGGTTTATATCTGATTTCAATGTGATACTTCAGTTTGAAGGTCGTGGGAGGAGAGAAGGTTGAAGTTGCCTTTGCCAATGCATCAACATGTAGATTCTCTGCACGAGGGATAAAATGGACCTTTACAGATGAGAAAAAGTTTTCCATGATATCCCAAGCACAATTTCTATACGTTCTTAGTCTGGGATGCTTGGCTAGGTATTTTCGGTTTATTTGTTTGACTATTAGCTCTGCATCACCATAAACCTCCAAGTTACTTATATTTATCTTTTTGGAAACCTACAATCCTAAGATCAACACTTCATATTCGCATATGTTGTTAGTGTAATCTATTTTTCACTGTAGTCGGTAGGAGAAAGGAATAATGAATTTACCTTCGGGAGCCACTAAGAGCACTCCCGAACCTACCCCTTCAAAAAATAAGGCACGATCGAAATACATTTTCCAGACTCCGTTGTTACACAGATCCTTCGTCATGTGACTTGAATCTTCTTGCTTTATATTGATTTCCTCTAGACAACCATCCAAACCATCATCAAAAGACAAGATACAATTTTCCAGATCTTGGTCTGCAATGTAAATAGGAAAGTTGTTTGGGTTTTGAGGGTCACTGACCGTATATGCTAATCTTGTTTCTCTGTACAACTGAGTGAACTAACCACCAAACACAGGGATTGTGGCATACATCATTTCCAACTATAGAGAACCCCCCAACTTGGCTCCCCATGACCTAGATAACAACATGCCATACTTAGGGGGAATATCTGCGATGACCACATCCATCAGGATACTCTTAACCGGGACCTGCGCCAGGGTAACTACCAGATATTTTATCATCCCCATACATTTAACCTTTCTTGAGTCAAAAGAGTACAGATTTCCATAAGGTATTTTGATCTGGAGACCCAACTTATCCATTATAATCTTGGGCATAACATTATGGGAAGCTCTAGAGTCTAACATACAATTATGCAACAACTGATCATATACATTCAGAGTGATATAAAAGGGAGCGATGTTGTCTTTGGACCCTTCAAAATGGGGACCAAAAGTGATGTTAGGTCTATCATCTTCCAAGTTTATAACATCAGACTGGCTTTCTAGTTCAGAGACACCTATCATTTTGGTAATTTGCTTGCGATAAACAAGGTTTTTCACTAATTCTACCAAAGGGATTGGTATCTTAATTTTGTTTAACTCATTTTCAAAATTGAAAGCTTTGATCACCTTGTATGTTTATTTGGTTGATTCTTCCGAATTATTCCTTTCAGACTTATTTTTCTGTACAGCTTTATCACTCATGGTCCTAGTTGAAGACGTAACTTTATTTTCTGGTTCGGTTTCTGGTGTTTGAGTTCAAATTTTTTCACCTCGGACTCCTGACTAATTACTAATTTAGTTTTGTTGTTGGGTAATGGGGTCTCATCCGAAGGAGGCTCATAAGCTTGGCCTCTTTGAAGGATATTCTTGGGTTGAGTCGTGGAGGTGGGCTTATTCTTAGATCTTAGGTTGTACTTTGGTTGAAAATCGATCATCATTATCTTGGTTTCTGGTTGAGATTCACAGAGATTAGTGTGATCACATTCGTCACCTTCATTTGACGATTGTGGCATGTTTAAAGATTTTTCATAGTCTTCGTGAGTCAGATATGGTTGAGTATAATCATCACCGAAGTTCATGACATCATTATCTGAATCTCCGTAGTCTTGAAAATCGTTCGCTCCTATAAAATTTTCAGTCTTTAAAGGAGCTTGTATCTTTTGATCTTCATTTTTTATTTGTCTCTGTTGATTAGGAGGGTTTTGATTCCTCTTGAAATCTTTTTTTGGGTAAGAGTCAGCCTTGGCCTGTTCGAGTTCCATTCTGGATATTTTATTTGACAGTTCTTTGATCACTCTAGCCATATCGTCCGCCCTATCGTCTGAGGATCTATTGGACCCTGAAGGACCTGCTCTAGCCTTAAGTCTCTCAGTTTCCAGTCTCTACTCTATCCTTAAGTTTACCCGAAGCCATCATATTAGATTTTATTTCTACCGCATTGTCCTACATACGGTTTAAGGTGGCTCCCCTTCGCTCTCGCAAAAGTAGTGAGAAATCTGGCTCGAAAGCTCCAGCGAAAGTCACTTTGGCCGCGGGTTGGGATGGTTTGACCTCAGCTGGGATTTTATTGTACAGTTTATTGAATCTCTGAATGAATTCCATGACTGTTTCTGAGTTCTTTTTCTTCAAAGACCCAAATTTAGTTAGATAATAGAGATGGTTTTTTCTCTCGCCCCATTGTCTGAGGAAAGCATCTTCCAAAGCGTCATATGACAGGATAGAAGATGCGGGTAGGATCCGAAACCAAGTTCGGACCTGACCTTCAAAATTTTGGACAAGTAGTCTCGAATATACATCCTCGTGTTCGATACCGAAGATATCTGCGAATTGGTCGAAAAAATTAATATGTTCGGCCGTAGTCAGATATCTCCCCTCCGGTGAATTTCGGTAAATTTTTTATGTAATTTTCTAGAAGATCGTGTAGGGGGACGAGAAATACTAATGGAGCATATATGGATGCGACTTTCACGAAAAATCTGGGAGGGGGGGCAGGCCCTTGACCTCCACCTCCTCCTAGAGGGACTCCTCCCCCTCCTCCTCCGATAAACCCTCCACCTCCTCCTATAAACCATCCACCTCCTCCTCCGGTGGCTGCCATCATTGTTTGTGCAAAGTTGTAAAGAGGATTTTGGAAAATTAAAAGGGAATCTTTATTTTCTTTGCGAAGAGGAAAGTCCGATGAGGAAGGACAAGGAAAGCGAGGACTCGGTTCCTCGGATTTGCAAGAGATGAAATCTGGAGAACTGACGGGTGTGGGAACAGAGTGTGTAACACACTCTTCAGAATTTGGTGAAGTCGGGAAATTCAACCAAAGAAAAGAAGGTATTTCAAAAGCCGACGAACTTTCAAGAGGGCCCTTTCCCTTGTGTGCTAAGGGGACTGTTGGATGAATCTCACTCTTAATCTCAGAGCAGATTGGCATTGAATATTTAGCGTCAAAGAGAGGACTGAGCGAATTTGAGGGTTCAGAAGGACTCTTAGCCTTCAGTGATGGGGTTTTAATTCTGTAAACTATAGCGGTTGGCTTAAAAGAGCTTCTTGCCTTTAGAATTTTTTTGGGATCGGTAACGGGCGCAATCTTCTTACCATTCGGGTTTTGTCTGGTATTCCTTCGATCAGATGCCAGTTTATTTCTTCGTGGATTCGCCAAGTGAAAGATAAAAGGAATTAAAAGATGTGTACTCTTTGTTCACTATCAAAGGGTAACACTTTCAACGAAAAACAATTGTTGTTTTCCCAGGGAAAAAGATTTCGTAACTTCGGTCCCTGGCAACGGTGCCAGAAAGATGTTGTTCCTGAGTCTGTAATTAAGGATTAAAAGTACAGTGTCCAGGCATCCAAAAGTGGGCAATAGGTGTAGAAGAGGGAAGCGTAAACCTTTCGGTAAAGGAAACTAGGGAAGATTCCTAAGTTGGCGTTGTCTAGCTTCCAACTGTTCCTGGATAGTTATGTCTCGTTCAATGGCTGGCCATGATTGTTCAAGTTCGGCCTGGTTAGTTTCCGTTTTAAGGATGGTGTTGAAGAGGTTTAAGGCAATGTGTGTTTGATTCAATAGTCTGGGTTCAACGGTAGGTTGAGTTGGTACAATAACTTTCATGGGGGAATAGTAAAGGTAGGAAGGACTTTAAGAGAGATTAAGTGTTGTCTCAGTTTGGTCATATAAAAGATAATTTACGGTTGCAGAAATAAAATATGGATACAAATCTAAGGCTCGTTCCCGTAACTGTATTATATTTTAATAAAAGGTGTGAAGTGGGAGAAAAACATTTAGTTGTATATAACACAAGGCTCATGTCAAAGGGAAATATCACATATAAATAGAAGAGGAAATTAGTAAGGAAATCATTGGCGTAGCATAGAATATATGTAGAATCCTGAAAATGCAGATTGGTCTTACACCCGCTGATAACTGGTGCAGAGGAAAGACAATAAACAATTACAGAAAACCAAAATTCATTCGCTATAGTAGTGGTCGTACTAAAGTATAACGAAGCACATCAGTTAAGAATATGAAATGAAATGGAAAAATGAGATACAAGGAAGAAAACTTGTAATACAGTAGTGACGGAATTGAGAATCTCCAGATCTGCTTGTATTAACTCTCAATGTAAAACCTCTACTACAAATGACTCAAAAAGGTCCAGCCTTCTTTATTTCTTTCTGGGATATATTTATACAATTTTTACAAAGAAGGTAGAATCTCAATAGTCACAAAACTTCGATTATGGCAGAGAAGAGAGAAATCGCTCCATTTCTCCTACTCTGTTTTCACTTGGTGCCAGGTGTTTGCCGTTGTGTGAGCCCGGTATAGGCGATACATCTTTCCACAAGCTCAGATATTAGTCGCGATGTTTCATCTTGACAACTGGCTTCGAAGAAGTAGCATTCACGGGCTAACTTTTGTAGCCTATCCTCCATTTTTCCATCGATGATGTCGATGGCACATAGTTGCACGCTGGGTTTGATCATGCACTTATCAACTTGGACTATTTCCGCCACAGTCATCTGAGAGATATCGGCCGAATCTCTCTCTTCCTTTTCCTTCAGATCGATTGAGATATGTTCCACATTCATCTGCTTCAACGTCTCGACGTTGCCTCCGCTGTCAATGCCCAGTAGCTTGCCATCTATAGAATTGAAAGCCTCCTCCAAGGAATTGGTTATCTTTTGGGCTTGTTGCTTGCCTTCGGCGATGTTATGCTCCCATTCCTTTAACATAATATTTCCTCGGGTTTGTTCTGAGATGGTGAGCTTGGGAGAACCTGCCGAAACTTTGTTATTCATAGCTATCACTGCCTCATGGAAGGCGACCCGAGCCACTTCGGCATCCCTTTCTCTGGTAGATAGGTTCTCGGAAACCTGATTTACCAACAGACAGTTTTCCTGGATCACTCCAACCTTGGCAAGCAAATTTTGTTGTGCCGAAAAGATCCTGCTTTGAATCTTGATCGCTTGGGATCTAAACATCCCAATGTCTATCATTCTGTTCTCGGCGATCTCTACCTGATCCTGCAGCTGTTCAATCAAATTCCTCTGCTGGCTCGCCTGTGTCCGACCATCCCGGACCACCAACTGTGCTTGCTCAAGATTAGTTCTAAGCACCTCTATTTCCTTTTTATCGGCCAATCTGGCCTGCTCTATTTCCACACTCACCTGACCTTTAGCATTCTCCGTGGCTGAGGCCAATCTGGCTTCAAGAGTCTTGATTAGGTGATTTTTTCTTTTAAGTTGGTTCTTCAAAAGTCCAACCGAGAATTGATTCACCGAGGCATACACTCCTAGCATCCCTATGATTTCAGTGGCGAATTGCTCATTCTTTTTATCTTTCCCATCGGTCATAACTTTATACTTTTTCGCAGTCGACTCTCCTTCCTGGTAGAACTCCCTTTTTACTACTGGCTTTCTCTTTTTATCAAAGAAAAACTCATTCGGACAGAGTTCTTCTGCTCTTATGGGCCTCATATCCTCATTGAATATCCATCCTTCTTCTATATTTCCCTATGTTGACTGCAAGGGAGTGACAGATGTGATGGGTTCTCCAATCTGTTTCGTCGATTTTCCTAGGGTATTGACCGGATTCTTCTTCTGTGGTGGTTATGGGGTCTTTATCTCGGTCTCCGGATTCTGTTTCTTTGGCGGGTCCGAAGTCTTTTCCTCTGCTTCTGGATTCTTCGTTTGTTCCTCCTCGTCCTGTTGTTTTCCCTGGTCAGGAGTTCCATCTTTATAACCTTCAACATCGTTATGTTTCATCCCCGAAATACCTGGACCCTCACCTCGCAATACAGCGGGGAGACAACTACGTCGATGTTCCTGGAATTTCAATACCTCGAATCTATCCTTCGGTGCCAAGGATTGAATCCAGGCTAGAATTTCTTCATATGACCTCGCTCCTCGGAAAATTTCATCTGAGGTTGAATTCTCATGCTCAAATCTGTTGATCCCGCAATTAGCCAAATGATTTCTCATGACCCTCTGTGGATCGTGCTTCTTGTATTCGATGGAGACCAAATTTAGGTCTTCCAGGGCTACAACCTCGTCCTTGGCATGCTCGAAATCTAATAAAGAATAAGAATTCAAACGAATGGGAAACGACAACCATACCTTCTTTGAGTATCCTTTGAGCTCTTTACTTACACCACCAATTACCGTCTGTTGGGAAACCTCGCGACAAGCCATCTTGTCAGGAATGAACAATGGTAGCGCATGCAGGGGAACATAAGCCCCGAAAACTCTGAGGTATGAAAAATCTACCTCGATGTACCAGTCCGCTATGGTGCTCAGATTTGTTGCTATGTTGTCCGAGATACGAGGTGGCGGGTGACCAAAAATGGCGACATGCAGGGGCACCATCACCCAGTTAAAAATTTCATACATGAAATTTTCTGCCTTGTTTTCCCATAGTTTTTCATGATATACATGTATGGGTTTGTCTTCGGCCGGAGTCCAACCCCAGCTCATCAATGGAAATGGTGTCATAGAACATATTGCGTCCATAATGTATGCAGACATGAAGAACGATGACGCCTTCCCACTCTCCTTCTGCTCCCGATACTCTGTGACCCGATTGGCCAAGCTATCTGAAAGCATCTTTGCCTAATTAAAAGAGCAACCTTCTACGACCCGAAACATTAGAGGCACCCATGCAAGGCAAAAATGCGATGTCTCCTCTCTCCCATATAACCGACATGTCATCATGGCCACATATTTATACTGTGGTTCCAATGAAGCGATTGAATAAACGTCGTGGTCATTAGCTCTGAACTTCGCGATGCATGAAACCCAATCCTTTATCAAACCGGACATGGTTTTATCATACTGTGTGCACTCCTTCTCCTTGAATTCCTCCAGGAACTCAACACCATATGTGTAGTCAAACATCATGGGTAGCTTATACATGGTTTGCAGATGCTCAGGCCTAAAAGTCCCTATGGTAACTCTCTGCTCATTCATGATAGTCCTGGTCAGTATGTCCACATGATCCAATGCCCATTGGACCATGTCATAATATGGAAGCAACCGTGGCCTGGCTGCTACTCTGTGCATTCCAGATTGGACGACTATTTTGTACTTGGTGTTTAGATCATCTTTTTCGTTGTCGTCGGAGTCATCGGAATAATCTACCAATTTTGATTGCAGAATGTCTGAAACAAATGACCAGTTAAGGACCGAGTTGACACTTCGAGGTGAAGTATCGGAGACATTGTCTAAGCCTTGTCCTGCAACCTCAACATTCACCTTCGCTGCTTTCCGTGGAGCCATGGCTGAAGCTTGCGTCTTAGCTCTTCTGCGATAGAACTGCGTATACATACAGAAGTTAGTTTACTCAGAAGTGATGAGCTCTGCGTGCTATGAAAATGCATTTGTTATAATGGAACGCAGCTCTTTCATATATTTGAAAACTCGGTACCTTTCAAAACAAGCCTGTCAAATCATAATTAGAAATAAATTTATGCCATAAAAATCCGATCTTACATTCATAAATTTACCCTATTTCCCCATTAACGTCATAAATTTCAGCGGTTTAAAAGTCAGTTGGCGTATGGAGAGAAAGGCCCCCCTCGTAAATCATGTAGGCATCGAAACGTGGGATAAGTCTTCATTTAACTTAATTAATCCAAATTTTGCCAATGTTAATCAATATCTCGGTACTCGTTATATCAGGGATTTTCCTTTAACATTTTGAGTCTCCAACTCCGGAGACTGCGAGGATCGATTTTGGTTTAATTAAAGTTAGTCGAGATTTGGGGCTTGATTAATTTTATAATTATCACTTTCGTCATATCGTGACTCGGAGCTTCGAAGATAAGTTTCTGGGAGATTTATATGTCGAGTTGTGAAACCGTGAGATTGCGATAACAAGACTTAATTAAGGGGAAGATAATATTGGATTAAGTGATTAATTAATCATGTTATAATTATCATTGTGACTTTGTGAGTCGGGTTTTAGAAGCCGTAACTTTCGAAAAAGATAGTGCCGAGTGGCGAAATGCCGAGAACAACTTTAACCATGGTTAGCTTTTTTGCCTTTAATCCTTGACAAGGGTTATCCAGAAAGGATCTCGTGTTCTCGGCTCTCGGGGCTATAAAAATAAAAATTTGGGTTTGGCGAACGCCGAGGCGCGAAACCCCAACGACGTCTAATCGTGAGTTAAAAAAATTTACCCTGGTTACTACCTTGAGTGAAAATTTGAAATGACTTCATCGTTTCGTGACTTGGGACGTGTAAATTTATGAGTTATAGTATCCAACCTGCGAGATCCCGAAGTAGAACTAAAAGAGAGAACATTCTTACGAAAGGCAGGACTTGTTTCGAGAGTAGAAAAATCGTCACTGCTCATGGGACAAAGCTTCAGAGGTGTCAATATCTCGGAGGAAAAAAAGAAAGCCATCTTTAGATTTCAAGCATCACAATGAAAATTGTGATAGGCTAAAAAACAAGGGCGGCTCCAACAGGTTGGAAGAATCTCGTGTTTCACCACATACAAGGGATGTGTTGCGACGAAGAATAGCACGAAAAAAATATGAAGAACATACAAAACATATATTGTCAATGACACAAATAGAGTTGTTCAATAAGTTCAAAGAAGAGCACAAATAAGTTAAAATTTTCATCAATACATTTGTGCAACAAAAACCATGGTTTGTTAGATCCATCATTGTCTGTGACACTTGTTGTTGTCATTATCATGTGGAATTTGAGTTGTATTATGACACTTTTTTGGATTTTGGTAAAAATTTATGGCTAGGTTCACCTCCTTCCACATTCCATGTTTTTATATCTGAAATTCTATGTGAAAGACAAGATGATGATTTATTTTACAAAAAAAAAAATGTGTTGGCGAAAATAAATGTGATCGTTGTGGAAATCTAAGTTTGTTTAATTCAAAGTATCATATTGATAAGAATGATCCATCATTTTCTAATATAAGAGTCAATTGGAAGAGATATGAATATATGAGCAGCACGGCTCCACATTCTTCAAATGTTATTTCCAAAAGGATTGATTTGAAGGTAAATAAAATCTGCGTGATAGATGTTTTGAAGAAGTTTGAGGAAGAAATCTATAAATACACCAAGAATTCACATAGAGCTCGATGGAAAGATCTACAATTCAAACAATCCCGTGAAGTGTTTCCACCAGGGAAAATTTTGTCTGTAGTTGATTTTGCAGAGAATTATACATGTTGCACAAAAAGAAATACATAGCGAATATTATCATTCTAATCAAGTCACGATATTTGTCCACATTCTATATAGACATGCTCAACAGAGTCTTGATAACATAGAAAACACCAACGACAATCGACATGTTATTAAAGAATATCACTTTTATATAAGTGATGATCGAGCACATGACACACATTATGTACAACATTGTTTTAATAAATTTTATGACTCATTGAAAGAACGCGAAATCAGATTCGATCGACATTGGATATGGTCAGATGGGTGTGTGGGTCAGTTCAAATCTTCTCGATCATTCTATTCGTTATGTCATCTTCATAAAAAAATTAACATTACACATTGTTGGAATTTTGTTGAGACTGGTCATGGAAAAGGAGAGCATGACGGTGCAAGGGCATGTATAAAACGAGCACTTCGAAGGTATCAGTTGAACCCTCATGCCGATCGATTTGAATTCGCTGAACAAGTTGTTGAATGGTGAAAAATGGTGCTAATCCATGAATATAATCTGTCAAGGGATGTGCGCAATTGTGTCTATATATAAAAGTTACATGTATGTACACAGGATATATAAATTTGAACGTGTTCAAATTTATAATCAATCGTCAATCATTTTCTTGAGAGATTTCAAGTTAACAAGTTCTTGTCTTTTGCGGGTTTTTTTGGTATGTTGGAATCAAATATGTAAATAGATCAATCCCATATGACACCAGTACAATACCTGGGACGTGAAAAATACATTTAGTTAAAACAAAACGTTTTCAAAATGGGTTTGCGTTTGATAGAAGAAATGAGTCTTGTTTTTGTTCAGTTTGCATAGAGGACACACAATCCATAGATATTTGCGAGAATGAAAATGCAGGATATGTTAAATCTTGGAGACATATCGAACTTAATGTAAATGGGAAAATGTCACTTGCAACCTCGGAGAAGATGGAATCAAATGAAACTATAGTGTCAGTTGATGGCGATAGAGTTTTTGATCTTGTTAGAGAGGGTAATTTTTATGTTTAAATTTTTTCAAATAACTTGTATATGTTACACTTGTGTGATAATCTAACATGAATTATTTGTTGTCCAATATATCCAATAATTTGCAGGAGATGTTTTTGCCATGTTTTCATCTGTAGACAACACTGAAAACATGAAATATTATTTGATGCGATGCACAGAACAAAAGATGAGGCTATTAGAAGATTTTGTTGATAACGGTTTTATATATGAAAGAGGATCCATTGTATTGAAATGATATTTTTTTCAAGAAACCCATCAAACCGATACCCATGTTCGCTTTGAAGACTACCAGTCAGATGTCACAAGTTGTCAATATAGTCATTTGGTATGTGCAGCGCACAAAGTTAATAGAAGTTCAATCAAAAAATCAAAAAAGTTAGAAAATGGAAAATGTCCAAAGTCGATCATGAATGAATAATTGAAGATGGAATACCATTACGGTGTTTTTAAACAAGTGGCACATGTGTACATTCCAGAAATTTTTATTTTTCATTGAAATTACATTCCACATTTTGATGACTTGTTTTGACTATCTTCAAACATATTTCCAAATATGATATTTATAAAAAGGGTACATGTATAAAAAAATCCAGATCATTCTTAAAAAACATAGATAAAATATGGTTCAACCATATTTTATTTGTGTTTTTCAACCATTACACCAATAATATTTTCTATTGTGTTTTTCAACCATTATATTTTCTATTGTAATAATATCTTGTTTCGAATTTTAACTCATTCCGATTTTTATTTTATTTTACGAGCATTATATAAATTAAAGTTGAATTGAACATCTTTTTTATTTTGAATATTTTGGGCATTTTATTGTATCGTTAACACACAAACCAAAAAAGAGTTGAACATCTCTTCTATCTCAATATTTTATTGTATAAACATTACCTATATAATTAATTTGGATATCTCTTCTACCTAATTATTGTAATTTGAACATCTATTTTATCCTTGATTTGAGAGCATTGACTTCTCTTTGGATTTTATTTTATTAAAAGTATATGAACCTTTAGGTGAATATCTCTTATAGCTTTAGCATTTTTTTAATGACTACATTTTCTAATATACATATACTAAAGCTAAAAATAAAATTAAAGAAGATTTTGAATCTATTCCATTTTAAGGTTTTATTTTATTGTCACATCATTTTGAGAATTTTATTTTATCGTTAACACAAACCAAAAAAGAATTGAACATCTTTTTTATCATCTCTTCATTTTCCTAATGTAATTCTCTTTCATACATGTTATCTAAGTTGTACAAGGGGTATGTGTTGTTCATTGGCATGTCTAAAACACAATGCTTGAATTCATACCTCCTCCCTTGAATTTCACATTGGTTACCTTCTTCCAAAATAATGTTGGAAGATTGGTTGTTGTCATTGATGTCAACCCTAGTCATGGGTTTTGGACCACAAGATTGATGAAGGTATTTGGACATGAAGGAAAATGCACATGCAGATACAACATCCATGGATGGATAGTATACATCATGTTGTT
>ML776711.1:2595288-2611724 GCA_009831015.1 Picea engelmannii | reverse complement strand
TCAAGGGAGGATGAAGTCTTTTGGTGATGTGTTCTAAGGTATGTTATTTTCAGGTCATCTTACCATTTTTTCTATAACGTTTTTTCTAGAACGATTCAGATGGTGAAATCGCTATGGTATTGAGAATACATATCAAGGTACCTTTTTTAAAACGTTCAGCTCTTGATTCGCTATAATTATGGAGATACACTATGTGGAATATAGGGTTTGTGACCAGTCCTGAAACTAGTCAATAAACAGGTTTTTCGGGTAAAACAGTCATAACTTTTTCATACAGACTCCAAATGTAGTGGGACCACTTCCATTGGAAAGCGTATGTACTGTAGTTTCTTGTGTGCAAGTTTCAGAATCAGATGTTAAATATTGAGGGCGGGGCATGCTGTACAAGTTGGGTCTTCTGAACAGACCATAATTGAATAAAGTTTTATTATCTCTCATATATTCTTGGGTGGAAGGAAGGGGCAAGGATAGAGAGTTCAAATCTCTCTTGATATTGGAGGACTGTATCTTCCTCTTGGAGGTTTATCCCTCCCTTTACATTTGGAAGCTGTAGCTACCTTTGGAAGTCATTACTTCCCTTGAACAAAAACTATTGATTATTTCTCATATATATTGTGCATGGTGTATTATGGTGTATTGGTATAACTCTTATACTATTTTTCATTGCTCATTGGATATAATTGAATGGTTTAAGTATAAGTTGGAAAAGGTTTTTAAATTGTACTTGATACTGATTCACCCCCCTCTCAGTATCAACAAATCAAACACAAATGTTCTGAAAGTAAATTGGTAGATCATGAAAATTTAGAACAGTTCATACTAGCATAGGTTTTTCATGGTTTAAAGTGTTTTCTACTACCATAATATATTCTCAAATAAGTTTTTCATGGTTTAACATGTTGTCTATTATCATATATTCTTAAATAGATATGCAATGGTACATATTGTATGTTTCATAGTTCACTTTTTTCTTGTCCATCTATTGAGTTTACATATTCTTAAATATATTTAAACCTATTGAGTTTGAATATTCTTAAATATATTTAAACAACAGTTCACATTCTATGAGTTTGCATCTATGATCTCATATGCCTATATTTCCTTTATTTTTTCCTTTACTTATTTTTATTAGTTAAGAGCATCTATGTAAACCAATTTATTTAGCAGATCTCATGTGCATTTTTTTCTTAAATAGTTTTTCCTTTAATTTTTCAAATTTTTGACATGATTTTTTTTCAAATTTTAACTCATTCCGATTTTTATTTTATTTTACGAGCATTATATAAATTAAAGTTGAATTGAACATCTTTTTTATTTTGAATATTTTGAACATTTTATTTTATCGTTAACACACAAACCAAAAAAGAGTTGAACATCTCTTCTATCTCAAGATTTTATTGTATAAACATTACCTATAATTAATTACGATATCTTTTCTACCTAATTATCCTATAATTAATTTGAACATCTCTTTTATTCTTTATTTGAGAGCATTGACTTGTCTTTGGATTTTATTTTATTAAGGGTTTATGAACCTTTAGGTAAATATCTCTTATAGCTTTAGCATTTTTTTAATGACTACATTTTCTATTATACATATACTAAAGTTAAAGATAAAATTAAAGAAGAGTTTGAATATCTTTCATTTTATGGTTTTATTTTATTGTTACATCATTTTGAGCATTTTATTTTATCATTAACACGCAAACCAAAAAAAAGTTGAACATCTCTTCTATCTCAAGATTTTATTGTATAAACATTACCTATAATTAATTTGGACATCTCTTCTACCTAATTATTGTAATTTGAACATCTCTTTTATCCTTGATTTGAGAACATTGACTTCTTTAAGTGGTAATTTATTTAGTAGATCTCATGTGCATTTCTTTCCTAAATAGTTTTTCCTTTAATTTTTTTTATTGGTTAAGTGCATCTATGTAACCAACAAAATCATTAGTAACTAGAAAAAAATTAAATAGAATCTGCTAAAACAATTTTTTTATTATTATTATTAACTAGAATCTGCCAAAATTATTTGATGATATGTCAATAGAATCATATTTTTGATAGTCCACAGTGAACATAAAATGAAACATTTAAATTAAGAAAATTATTTAAGAGTTTGATGCTTAATTTAATGCATTGTAAAAATGAGAATATATACACAACATTAGTTCATTACTAGTTAACTTTGCCACTTTTTGACAATAGAATCATATTTTTGATAGTATGTACAATGAACATAAAATGAAACATCTAAATTAATACTTAGCAAAAAAGTATTTAAGAGTTTGATGTTTAATTTAATGCATTGTAAAAAGGATAATACACAAAACATTAGTTCATTACTAGTTAACTTTGTCACTTTTTGACAATAGAATCATATTTTTGACAGTACACATAAAATGAAACATTTAAATTAATACATAGCAAAAAAGTATTTAATAGTTTGATGCTTAATTTAATGCATTATAAAAAGAAGAATATACAAAACATTAGTTCATTACTAGTTAAATTTGTCATTTTTTTCTATAACTTTGAGAAATCATCTTTGAGAAATCAAATATGAGACAATAATTGCTATTTTGAATTCCAAAATTATGATATATATATATATAATCAAAGTCTAAATAGTTACACTGTAAAATACATAAGTTCCACAACCATTTTATGATGATAATAAAAACTAAGACATTTAACTCCAAAATTCTGGACTCTAAGTCATCGCTTTAAGATAGATCACTTCATACATGAAATTCAAACCTACAAAAAAAAAAACAGAATTCAAAAATTAAAAATTTGCAATTCAAACATGCGAAATAATACAGATTTCAAAAATTGTGATTAAAACAAAATTGACATACATACCAAAAGAGTTAAGTGTCATCCTCCAACATACTATTTCCCACAAAATATATTGTAAACATATTTTCCACCAAATATAATTTAGACATCTGTAAAAATAAAAAACATAATAAAAAAACAACACATATTTAGCATATATTGTAACTAAATATTAAATAAACAATAAGAAATAATAACATAACCAGCCACAATTAAACATATTTAAGATCTAGTTACTCTCCAATTAAGAGTACATGATTTAAACAATTTGTAAATCTTATCTAAAATCTAAAAATAAAAAATAAAGAGAAAAATTATGTTCTTGGTTAAAATTTTTTTTAATTAGAGTTAGATAATAATTTGAAAACAAATATAGAACTATGTATGAAGAAATTTCACAAATCTCCATATTAAGTCATTATTCCAATGAAATACTTATCTCCTTGTGGATAAGGTCTCAAATCCTTCAGGTGAAATTCTCCTTGTGGATAAGGTCTCAAATCCTTTAGGTGAAATTCTCATCCAGGTGATGTTATCATGTTCTTAGTAAAACAAATTGTGAGTTAGAATTAGGTAATAATCTAAAAATAAATATAGAACTATGTATGAAGAAAATGAACACAAATCTCCATATTGAGTCATTCTTCCAAAGAAATACTTATCTCCTTGTGGATAAATTCCAAAATCCTTCAGGTGAAATTCTCCTTATGGCTAAAGTCTTAAATCCTTCATAAATTCTCATCCTAGGTGATGTTATTTGATCATATTTACACAACAATAAAATACTAATCTCATCAGCAGTTAAATACTTCTCTCTTCTTCTTCTGTAGTGGTCATATAATCAAATTCCATGATGCCCTTTCAAACTAAAGGACTCATAAATCTCCATATTAAGTCATTCTTCCAAAAAACTACTTATTGTCTAAAAAATTTCACAAATCATAATTTAAAAAACCATTCTTTCGGAAAATACTTATCTCCTCTTTCTTCGATGGAATATATGTTCTCATATAATCTTGCATGTACATGAAGAAAACACAAATCTGCACATGTATATTAAGTCATCCTTCAAAAACCATTTAAATGGGATGTATTCATATTAGGTATAATGAAATGCTCTTTGAAATTATGTGAGCGAGCTCACATATACAATATGTGTGAGCTTATTTGTAAATCTAATTGAATGTAGGTTTTTGTGATTAGTAACCAGTTTTGTTAAGATTTTGACAATACCCTGGCAAGAAGGAATTCACTTCATTGTATGTAGAGAACACAAATTTTTCCATACTACGTCATTCTTTGACAAGAAAGCAAGGAATGCAATCGAGAAAAATTTAGAAACTCTCTTTTCTAATGTGGGGTAGAATATGTTCTCAAATATTCAAACATGTTTAAGTTCAAAATTAGGTCTTCATCATGATATAACCTTAAATAAGTTTGAATGTACACCATTTAGGACAATGATAAACTTATTTAGGGGTTCTATATATTTCAAAATAATTGATCAAAGCGTTGAATAGGAAAGGCTAAAATAAAAATTTGAGAAAACAAAAATTTGATAGAAGTCAAGAACATACATTTATGAATCATCTTGAATGGACACATCCTTTCTTAATATGGGTGCTTCATTTGCTTCCTCAATCCCAATATCTCTTCCGAGCACACTCTCATGTACTCTCTTCTCCACATTAGCCTATATAACACATTTCAAATTTTAAAATTTCAAAAATTATATTTAAATGATTATAACACATTAAATTAAATGATTTTAAGACATTAAATGATACATGTGAACTCCCACCCTCTTCAAACTCTCCCAGTGAGAATTGAGACAAGCCTGGTACTCTCTTCTCCACATTAGCCTATATAACACATAATTTCAAATTTAAAAATTTGAAAAATTACATTTAAATGATTATAACACATTAACTTTAAATGATACCTATGAACTCCCACCCTCTTCAAACTCTCCCAATGAGAATTGAGACAAGCCTGGCCAAGTATGATGCAGGAGCATCACCCACGACAAGCGAGCCAACATGGAAGGTAATGAACAACTGGACAAGCCAACAGAAAGTTTTTGAATTTTCATTCAAGAGGATGCGCCAATGTATAAATGCACCATTTATGAAATCACCTTTTGTATGTTGTATCAGACCTCGAGCCATACGCTCTTGTCTGAAGTAGATTAAGAGGCATTTAATAGATTTAATGCAGGTAGATAGGATTTATTTCTAGATTACACAGTTTTAGATGGAAGGAGGGAAAATGGATATAGACACCCTCACTTGTACATTGTAATATTATTCAGAAGCATTCAGAAGAGAAGAGCAAGAAGAGAATTGTATGAAGAACGCCCATGTACAGATATTGAGTTAATAGAAGAAAGCTTTAATTCAATTTCATGGTTTGTGTTGTTTCTCTGTGTCTTGATATTATGCTCATGGATGTTTTGCTTCCTGTCATGCACTGCTTTTATATGCTGTGTATGTGATTTCATGGTTGAATTGAAGTCTGGGGAACCAAGGAACTAGTTTCAATTGTTTCTCTATCTTGAACCAGAGAATTCCTGCAAGGAGTGAAGTTGAATTGTCCGCAAGGAGTGCGTTGACAGAAGGGTTCAAATAGAGGTAACTTTTGTTCTAAGTTCCCAGAAGTGCATATTTGGCACCGAAGCCGTGCAAGGCATGCGCAGGCTGGACGAAGTCTTAGAGTTGCGATTCTGAGCAAGGGTATTGACGACTGCTGCTGAAGAGAGGGCGTAGAGTCTGAAAGATTCAACACTTGGAAAGTGTTGAAGGCTGAGTGCAAGCAGGGCACGCAAGCTCAAGAGGGATAGTTCCTTCGTGGTATTATTGAAAGAGAGTCCAGGGGGTTTGGATCGAGGAAGGTTTGAGAAGGAAGTACAAGAACAGGAGTTGGAGGCAAGTGTTGAGGAGGATAGTTAGTTTCTAAAGAAATCCTCAAGGAGGAGGAGTCGACGGTCAGGATTCGCAAGGAATATTAGCAAAGTCCCGACAGCCGTCAGATCTGGGGGAAGTTGTGCAGGGTTTAAGCTTTAGCGTGCAGGGGAGGAGTCAGATTTCATTAGGACTTGACTCATTGGAGAATCAGAGTCTCCAGGAACATAGGATTCTCACAGGGAGAAATCGTGACCCGCGATTTCCTGAAAGGAACCATAGCCGTAGATCCCAGACTGGAAATGTGTCAGAAATCCGGAGAGTCGGGGATCGGCATTCGGGATTTTCCCATGCAAAGGAATTGCTGAAATTGAAATCGCGATCTCGCGATACCCGATAGAGTGGAAGGAGCGGTGACGTGGAGGAGAGAGACCGCACGTGTATCGGGGTTCGACATCTCGGACTTTTCGGGAGCGTAGGGTCTACGCATATCAAACCCGCGAAGTCCAAAATTCTGACGGGGAGCAGGCCGTGGTCTCGTGGAATGATAGGTCATATGCGGAAGGGGCTGAACTGAAGGAACTTGGAGCAGAGAGAAAGAGAGAGAGAGAGAGAGAGAGAGGCGCCATCGCGGATCGGGGTTCAGAGATTCGTGGTGCCAGTGAAACGCGACATCGCATATGCCGATTTCCTGATAGGGAAATCCCCAACAGGAACGAAGAAGTATCGGCATTGAGACCCATCGGGTTTCGGGGTTTTGGATATCACGAGGAACGTGCCCATGAGTTTCGCGATAATGAGAAACCCAATTTCCCGATAAGGCAAAGGGGAGATCGCAGGGTGAGAGTTTTGTGGGTATTGAGAGGTCCCAATAAGGGATAAGAAGAGTATTTTAGCTCTTCGGGCCCATGAAGAAGAAGGTCCTGGTGAGAGTGGACGTGCCTTGAGTGGGCGTCTACACCAAGTGGTATCAGAGCAAGTCTCTGTTTGTATATTTCAGACAGAGGAGAAAAGGGAATTTTCACCATGCCTCCCAGAAGGGAAAGACAATTGCCTGATCCAGAGGACAGGGATGTATGAAGAAGAGGCAGGCCGACAGGAAATACAGAACTGGAAAGGAAAATGAGAGATCTTCGAGAAAGGATGGAAGATATGGAGGTAGCGTAGAGACACACAACTGGTGCAGGGGATCTAAGTGATTCCAAGGATGAAGTCGAGGCTCAACACGAGGAGGAAGTTGCAGCTGAAGACGCATCAACCGAACGGTTGATCAAAGCTATTGCCCAAATGAGTTCACAGACAAAAATGGACATTCTAGTCTATGAAAGAAGTCTGGATGCAGAAGAGTTGTTGGATTGGATTCGAGCTCTTGACACCTACTTCGATTATGAAGATATCGAAGAGGATAAAAAGGTAAGGCATGCTCTCACTAAATTGAAAGGACATGCAACATTATAGTGGGATGAGCTTCAGGCTGATAAACGTTCCAAAGGCAAGCAAAAGATCAAAAGTTGGGATCGAATGATCACGAAGATGAAGGCAGAGTTCATCCCAAGGGATTATCAGATCACACTTTTTAGGAGAATGCAGAACCTGAGACAAAAGCTGATGACGGTGAAAGAGTACACGGAATAATTTTACAAGCTCAATATCAGAGCAGGTCATCGGGAGAGTGATGATGAAAAAGTTGCCAGGTATATGAATGGCCTGAGGTATGAAATTCAGGATGAATTAAGTATGGAAACCATCCAAACAGTTGAGGATGCTTATCAAATGGCTCTGAAAGCTGAAGAGAAGCTGAGCCGTAAGCAAGATTAGTGAGGGTGAGGCAGGAGTCAGCCCAGAGGCAAGACAGTTGCCCAGGAGAAATATCAGAAGCCCAAGGAGGAATGGAAGAAACCTCAGGGTAAGGTTGAGAGAGGTGGAACCTCACAGCGAGGACCACATGTTGAATAGAGGGTGTAGCATACAGAGCAGGGTGGCGGTTATGATGACACAAACACTTTTCCTTGTACTCGAGGTAGAGGAAGAGTCCGAGGTGGAGTAATCACATGTTTCACATGTGGCAAAACTGGGCACAAGTCATTCGAGTGTCCAGAGAAAAAGAAGGACATTAGAGAAGCTCACATCACTAAAGCACATAAGCGTGATGCTGAGACTGAAGATGCAGAAGGCGGAAGATCGCTTGGAATGCATAAAGTCCTTTTGACACCCGAGAAGGAGGTGGAAAACTCTGTCCAAAGGACCAGACTATTTAGGACAGATTGCAAGACCAAGGATAGGGTGTGAAAGGTTATCGTAGACAGTGGTAGCACAGATAATCTCGTTTCAACCGAGATGGTAGAGAAGTTAGAGCTGGAGACAAGTGATCATCCCAGTCCATACAGAGTTTCATGGCTACAGAAAGGACATCAGGTGAGTGTTACTAAACAGTGCTTGGTTGAATTCAAAATAGGGGGATATAATGATAAAATCTTGTGTGATGTTATTCCCATGGATGTATGTCATTTATTGCTGGGTAGACCGTGGCAATATGACAGAAATGTGGTTCATGATGGGAGAATGAACACATATACCCTGGAGAAAAATGGGAGAACCAATATGTTACTTCTGATAAATGATAAGGAGGTAAAGATGGAAGTAAACAACACAATAGTTCTCATGAGTGGGAAGGATCTTCTTACAGAGATGGAGAAGAAGGAAGATCCACAATTCTTTGTTGTCAGAAAGCCGAGGATTGTTCTGACTAGCACAAGAGTGGACGACTTACCAGATGATATTCAGGAACTGCTGGAGGATTTCACTGACATCATCGTGGACGAATTACCTCATTCGTTGCCACCGATGAGGAGTGTGAGTCATCATATTGATCTCATACTAGGAGCCAGTTTACTGAACAAAGCTGCGTATAGGTTGATGCCGCAAGAAAATGAGGAGGTCAAGAACCAGGTCCAGGATTTGTTGGACAAGGGATTAGTCAGAGAAAGCCCGAGTCTGTGTGTCGTTCCAACAGTGCTTAGTCCAAAGAAAGATGGAGGCTGGAGAATGTGCACCGACTCAAGAGCGATCAACAAAATTACCATCAGGAACAGGTTTCCACTACCGAGAATGGATGATCTGATGGATTGCCTGAGTGGGGAAAATTATTTTTCAAAGATTGATCTGAAGAGCGGATATCACCAGATTCACATGAGAGAAGGCGACGAGTGGAAGACAACATTCAAGACCAATGAAGGATTGTACGAATGGTTAGTCATGCCGTTTGGCTTGAAAAATGCACCTAGCACATTTATGAGGCTGATGAATGAAGTTCTGAGGCAATTCATCAGAAAGTTTGTCATCGTATATCTGGATGATATATTGATTTTCAGCAAGACAAAGGCTGAACACCTGGAACATTTGGCCATTGTGATGAGGAAGCTACAGCAGGATAAGTTGTTGATTAATATGAAGAAGTCCTCATTTATGAAGACAGAGCTCATTTACTTGGGGTTTGTCATTTCGGAAAATGAATTCAAAATGGATCCAAGTAAGGTGGAAGTGATTAAAAATTGGCCATCACCAAGAAATGTTTTTGAGGTGAGGAGTTTCCATGGTTTGGCTAGTTTCTACCGAAAGTTCATTAGGAATTTCAATGGGATTAGCACAAAGATGATGGATACCATCAAGAAGCGACATAAGTCTTTTCATTGGAAAACAGAGGCTGAGAAAAGCTTCAATCTGTTGAAGCGAATGATCATTGAACAACCGGTCTTGGTGTTGCCAGATTTTCAGAAAACATTTCAGGTGAAATGTGATGCAAGTGGATTTTCCATAGGAGCGGTCTTGAGTCAGGAGGACAGACCAATGGCATATTTCAGTGAGAAGCTGAATGAGGAAAAACTGAAATACTCCACGTATGATAAAGAATTTTATGCTATCATACAGGCGTTAAAGAAGTGGAGGCATTACTTGATCCCGAAAGAATTTGTTTTGTACAGTGATAATCATGCACTGCAGTTTGTGACTCAGCAGGAGAAGCTGAACCAGAAACATGCAAAATGGGTATAGTACATGCATAATTTTACATTTGTAATTAAACACATTTCAGGGACTGCTAACAAAGTGGTTGATGCTTTGAGCAGGAAGTGTTTGTTACTGCAGGAGTTCCGAGTCAAAACATTGGGCTTTGAAAATCTCAGGGACATGTATGCAGGAGATGCAGATTTCAGAGAAGCGTATGAAGCTGAGAATCCAGTTCTCAGAGATCAGATTCCTTGGATAGATTATGTAATCCAGGAAGGATTGTTGTATAGAGGCAATCAACTGTGTATTCTGAATTTCTCCATGAGGGAGAACTTGATGAAAGAAAAGCACAATGGAGGCTTGGCAGGACATTTTGGCCAAGAAAAGACCTTTGCGAAGCTGAGCGAATCATCTTTTTGGCTGGGGATGCGTTCATAGGTCAAGCGATTTGTTGACATATGTCGGGTTTGTCAGCGTTCAAAAGGGAGAAAGCAGAATGTAGGTTTTTATCAACCATTGCCCATACCGGAGAGGCCATGGGAGGTGATTAGCATGGATTTTGTATTGGGTTTTCCAAGGACGCTGAGAGGGGTTGATTCCATCTTTGTGGTGGTGGACAGGTTCTCAAATATGGCACATTTTATTCCATGCCAGAAGACCAGCGATGTGACTCACATCGTGAACTTATTTTTCAAGGAGGTCATTCGACTCCATGGATTGCCGAAAAGTATAGTATCGGACAAGGATACCAAATTCATAGGGAATTTCTGGAGGACACTGTGGAAGAATCTAGGAACTAACTTGGCGTTTAGTTTTTCTTATCATCCACAAACATATGGACAGACGGAAGTGGTCAACAGGAGTCTAGGAGACTTGTTGAGAAGCCTGGTGACAGAGCACCACAGTAGCTGGGACAATGTGTTGCCACAGGCAGAGTTTGCGTACAATGATCTAGTGAACATGAGCACAGGTAAAAGTCTGTTTGAGATTGTATACGGTAGGAAACTGAGAGGAGTATCTGAACTGCAGGATTCAGAGCATACTTCTACTAGCAGCGCAAGCGCTGAAGAATTTGCTGAGGTGATGAAGGAACTTCACGATAGGGTGAAGCAGCGACTGACATAATCGAACCAGGAGTACAAGCGCAGAGAAGATCAGCATCAGAGACAGCTTCAATTCAAAGTTGGTGATCTAGTTCTGGCACATCTGAGGAAGGAAAGGTTCCCAAGGGGAACATACAACAAGCTGAAGATGAAGAAAATTGAGCCATGCAGAGTCCTGAGGAAATTGGGAGAAAACGCTTATGAGATTGAATTGTCGGATGACATCGGAATATCTTCGACATTAAATGTCTCAGACTTATATCCATATAAGGCTGAGGAAGCAGGAGCTGGAAGTGAAGAACAACCAGAAATCCAGTGGCAAAAGCAGATGTCGATTCAAGAAAAGCCACAGATGGAGCGGATACTTGACAGAAGAGTCAGCAAAAGAACTAGACGAAAGAAATACTTCGAGTATCTGGTGAAATGGAAGAATCACCCAGTGGAAGATGACAACTGGGAGATAGAAGGAGTAATTCAAAGGCATGTACAGACAGTGCAGGAGCTCATGGACAGGATCCCATGAAATCTTTTCAAGCCGAGGAGTATGATGCAGGAGCATCGTCCACGACAAGCGAGCCAACATGGAAGGTAATGAACAGCTGGACAAGCCAACAGAAAGTTTTTGAATTTTCATTCAAGAGGATGCGCCAATGTATAAATGCACCATTTATGAAAGCACCTTTTGTATGTTGTATCAGACCTCGAGCCATACGCTCTTGTCTGAAGTAGATTAAGAGGCATTTAATAGATTTAATGCAGGTAGATAGGATTTATTTCTAGATTAGACAGTTTTAGATGGAAGGAGGGAAAACGGATATAGACACCCTCACTTGTACATTGTAATATTATTCAGAAGCATTCATAAGAGAAGAGCAAGCAGAGAATTGTATGAAGAATGCCCATGTACAGATATTGAGCTAATAGAAGAAAGCTTTAATTCAATTTCATGGTTTGTGTTGTTTCTCTGTGTCTTGATATTATGCTCATGGATGTTTTGCTTCCTGTCATGCACTGCTTTTATATGCTGTGTATGTGATTTCATGGTTGAATTGAAGTCTGGGAAACCAAGGAATTAGTTTCAATTGTTTCTCTATCTTGAACCAGAGAATTCCTGCAAGGAGTGAAGTTGAATTGTCCGCAAGGAGTGCGTTGATAGAAGGGTTCAAATAGAGGTAACTTTTGTTCTAAGTTCCCAGAAGTGCATATTTGGCACCGAAGTCGTGCAAGGCATGCGCAGGCTGGACGAAGTTTTAGAGTTGCAATTCTGAGCAAGGGTATTGACGACTGCTACTGAAGAGAGGGCATAGGGTCTGAAAGATTCAACACTTGGAAAGTGTTGAAGGCTGAGCGCAAGCTCAAGAGGGATAGTTCCTTCGTGGTATTGTTGAAAGAGAGTCCAGGGTGTTTGGATCGAGGAAGGTTTGAGAAGGAAGTACAAGCGCAGGAGTTGGAGGCAAGTGCCGAGGAGGATAGTTAGTTTCTGAAGAAATCCTCGAGGAGGAGGAGTCGATGGTCAATATTCGCAGGGAAGATTAGCGAAGTCCCGACAGCCGTCAGATCTGGGGGAAGTTGCATAGGGTTTAAGCTTTAGCGCGCAGGGGAGGAGTCAGAGCTCATTAGGACTCGACTCATCGGAGAATCAGAGTCTCCAAGAACATAGGATTCTCACAGGGAGAAATCGCGACCCACGATTCCCCGAAAGGAACCATAGCCATAGATCCCAGACTGGAAACGTGTCATAAATCCAGAGAGTCGGGGATCGACATTTGAGATTTTCCCATGCAAAGGAATTGCTGAAATTGAAATCGCGATCTCGAGATACCCGATAGAGTGGAAGGAAGCGGTGATGTGGAGGAGAGAGACTGCACGTGTATCGGTGTTCGGCATCTCGAAGTTTTCGGGAGTGTAGGGTCTATGCATATCAAACCCATGAAGTCTAAAATTCTGACGGGGAGTAGGTCGTGGTCTCGTGGAATGACAAGTCATATGCGAAAGGGGCTGACCTGAAGGAACTTGGAGTAGAGAGAAAGAGAGAGAGAGAGAGAGAGAGAGAGAGAGAGAGAGAGAGAGAGAGAGAGGCACCATCGCAGATCGGTGTTCGGATATTCGTGGTGCCAGTGAAACGCGACATTGCATATGTCGATTTCTCGATAGGGAAATCCCCGACAGGAACGAAAAAGTATCGGCATTGAGACCCATCGGGTTTTGGGGTTTTGGATAGCACGAGGAACATGCCCATGAGTTTCGCGATAATGCGAAACCCAATTTCCCGATAAGGAAAAGGGGAAATTGTAGGGTGAGAGTTCTGTGGGTATTGAGAGGTCCCGATAAGGGATAAGAAGAGTATTTTATCTCTTCGGGCCCATGAAGAAGAAGGTTCTGGTGAGAGTGGACGTTTCTTGAGTGGGCGTCTGCACCAAAGTAGTAGGATATGGAATAGGCATCTGTAAACAACACAACTAAGAACTAAATCTAGGATTCAATGTGTTCACAATTATACAAAATTATGAATGTTGTTGATCTCTTATTCAAAAGAGTGGAGATTGAACAACTATTAGAGAACACATACCTGATTCAACCCATCCAAATTTAAACTTGTCGAATCAAGTCCCCTTCCGACTGGAGATTCGTTTAATATATCTTCACAATGAAATTAATGGCAAGAAGAACTCGTTTATTTCTATAGAGACAATGATATCTAAATCTAGAACTAGAAGTAGACTATCATAAAATGCGTCAAAAATTTATTAAATAGAACACATATCAATCTATGGTTCGGGTCATCATTTTGAATGACCTTCTTCCAACCATCCCTGCAAAATTTTGCATACTCCAAAACATCTTATGCTGACATTGTATCTAGCTTTGCATCTGTTTTATCAACAAATGTGGCCCGAGAATTGGCTTCCACTCGCTGACGCTTCATGCCAGCATAAACACCATAAACAATAGCTTCCAAATTTTCCCCGATTGCAGTCCTGGCCTCTTTGTCAACTTCTGATGTAGCTTGGAACTCTGAAAGTGAATCAAATTCCCCTGTTGGGCGAGGTACTAAAGGTTGTGAAGGCCTCAGCAATATTGCACTTCGATATTCCCCTTTGCGATCATATGTACATCCTTTACCAATCCCACAATATTTTGATGGTAGACTAGTATAATTAGGGTGCATGTGCAAGAAAAACTCTACAAAAAAGTGTCTTGCAAAATATTGTAGAACCTCATCGTTCCACGACAATTTCCCATATGCCACCAAAAATCTATTATAAAGATGTCCGGCAAAGTCAGGGTGCTGAAAATATTGCACCTTCAACATCTTTTGTTTTGGGCCCTCTTTGAATTTGAACATGGAAATGGCGTTTTCTTTTGAAACTCTATTTTTTAGTACCTTCCATTTATCATGACCTGTCACCTCTAACTTTCTCCACCTCATTAGATCGACAAAACCACCAGTGGTTGGCCCCATCTTCTAATATGAATCCATAAAGTTTTCCAATGAATGCAAAACAATTTGAAAACTTTGTTTTCTCTCCTGAGGGAGTGTCATTGCTTTAGTATTTCCTTCCCAGGGAAGTTCATCACCAACATCTAAAGGATAGGTGGATGTAGGCGTGTAATATTTTGTTTCTTGATAATGTTACCTCCTAAAACCACCTTCATCCTCTGCACCAACATTTGAATCTTTGTGACAACCACTCTCATTGTCACCCCTTGCTCTAAATTCATTGTCTACACACATTTGAAAGTAACTTCAAGATTTTACCTCACATAAATTTAAATACAACAAAAATAAACAAAATCAAAGAAAATTATCAGAAATATTCTCTTGTGTAGAGGTATTCCCTACATTCTCAGGTGTAGGAGTATCTATGCGCAACCTATCTAAGAAGGCTACATCCATAACACTAGTTTGAGTAGGTTATGTAGTTGATCTGTTTACATACTCGTTTAAAAATCTCCTCTGACATGATTTTTGTTGCTCACTCGGAGTCTCAGTCGAAGAAGGATTTCTTGTTCTTCCTTCTTCAAAATACCTAGAGTGTTTGCGAGAAAAAATACATTGTTGACATCTGTCCTCAATATCTATCCACAATGTAGATTTTATCAATAAAAATGCAGAGATGTACACAAGTTCAAGGAATTAAAAACGCAAAGATAAATCAAAGTTTTAATCAATCAATATGCAGAGGTACTCGCTCATTATAAGGCACAAAGACTAGACATTCATCCATGAATCAATCAACTCAAAGATAAGCAAGAGGTCCAGAGACAACATGGAAAAATTCTTATCCTTCACTCATCATCCATGCATAGAAAAGTAGGGCATTTGAATCTGTAGTTCTTTAAACACTGAAATGACGACCATCGATTCAGCTCCTGGTCGACTGCTCAAGAACAGACTAATGACTAAAGGGATATGTGACAGAATATAAAACCACAATATTTTCATAATAATCAATAAAACCAATACAGAGAAGTCATTGAAATAAGAATGTGGGTTCCCCAATGAAAAACAATTCAAAAAAACAACAAGCAAGGGGATTCATTAAAAGTTTCATATGGTTGGATCCACTAAGAAAAATGTATAATAAAATTTCTTTAAGATTCCTTAAAAGTTCCCTATGGTTGGATCCACTAAGATCACATATAATGCAATGCATTAGAATCCCCAAAACAAAGAGTTTAATCTCCATAACCTCACACACCCACTAATAACATAAGAAATCTTTAGTAAGTGGTGCACAACAACTTGTTATGCCTTTAATCTTGGCACATAAGAAATCTTGTTTTACTAAGTGGTGCGCTCTTATCTGATCATTGATTGGATAATGTTATATTATATAACATATGAACTGTGCAAATGTTATATTATATAGTTGGATCACTTGAGAGATTTAAGGACAAATTGTTGGATAGTTGTGGATATAGTTGAACTAAATACATAACTCTGAAATACTTTATGGTCACCTAAATTTACATAAAGGGACCTAATTGTACTATAAACTAAGGGATTTCTACATTGAGTGGATAACTACCCAAAATTAACTCAATAGCATGTGCATGTTCTTTGGACATTGTTCAATCCACTAAGACAACATATATATATTCCTTATAACATTTCTTTAAGGATCATTAAAAGTTTTGTATGGTTGGATCCACTAAAAAAATGTATTAGAACATTTATTTAAGATCCCTTAAAAATTCCCTCTGGTTGGATCCACAAATATCACATATAATGCAATGCATTAGAATCCCCAAAACAAAGAGTTTATATTCATAACTTCACGCACCCACTAATAACATGAGAAATCTTTAGTAAGTGGTGCACAACGACTTGTTATGCCTTTAATCTTGGCACATAAGAAATATTTCTTTACTAAGTGGTGCACTCTTATCTGATCATAGATTGGATAATGTTATATTATATAACATATCAACTATGCAAATGTTATATTATATAGTTGGATCACTTGAGATATTTAAGGACAAATTGTTGGATAATTGTGGATATGGTTGAACTAAATACATAACTATGAAATACTTTATGGTCACCTAAAGTTACATAAAGGGACCTAATTGTGTACTA
>ML776711.1:2574647-2594858 GCA_009831015.1 Picea engelmannii | reverse complement strand
CCTATGGTTGGATCCACTAAAAAAATGTATTAGAACATTTCTTTAAGATCCCTTAAAAATTCCCTATGGTTGGATCCACAAAGACCACATATAATGGAATGCATTAGAATCCCCAAAACAAAGATTTTATATTCATAACCTCACACACCCACTAATAATATTATAAATCTTTAGTAAGTGGTGCACAACAACTTGTTATGCCTTTAATCTTGGCACATAAGAAATCTTTCTTTACTAAGTGGTGCACTCTTGTTTGATCACAGATTGGATAATGTTCTATTATATAGCATATGAACTGTGCAAATGATGTATGAGGTTTGTTCATATTCCTAATATAAATTTCAATGAGGTGATACAAATGTAATATTTGTGAGGCTTAGTTGGAGTTAGAAATCTAGATAAAATATAGTCATATAAGGTGGCAATTCACGTTGATTGAGAGTAATCATGACAATAATTTCAAATGTAAGTGCATCATAACCTATTGTAAACATAGTAATGTGAGTTTTAATGGGATATGTATTAAAAAGAAGATGATTTTGAGTGATTCTTAATTGTCACAAAATTTATGGTTGTAATGAAGCCTATTTCTACAAATAGTAATGTGAGTTTTAATGACATATATTTCGAAGAAGATGCAATTGAGTGAGTCTTTTAATTGTCACAAAATGAATGGTTATAAAGGGTAATGTCTATAGATATCCACACTCCCCTCGTGTTGTGGGAGGGTCATGCTATCCACACTCCCCTAGATGTGTGATGACTAATACTAGTTGTCTACTAGAGATATTAGGTTGAAAGGTTTGAAGATTTCACATTTGGATTATCTCTAGAGTTAATTCAATATTGTCAAAACTCCAACATATTTCAACAAAGGAAGGGATGGGATATGCGAGATGGAATTAAGGGTTTAAAGGGAGCTCGTTGATTTACTTTATTTATTTGTTTGCATTATTAGTTGTTAACATTTTAAAATTTACATTAGGAACATCACTTGTTATTATCGTCTACATATTGATATGAGATATGTGTGTGCTAGCTATGCTTAAATATCCAACACACATACAATATTATGGTTCAATAAACACATTAGTTACTAACGTCTAGGTTATTAATGAATTAATTAATAAATTGTCAATTTGAAGTTATATTATATAAATATAAATATCATCAATAAGATAATAATTAGTTCCCATCTTTAAATATTATAAGAAGTTATAATAATTAGTTCTCATCTAAGACTCTTTTATTTCTATATTAGACTTTATTATCCAAAATGAATTATTTGTTATAATTATTCCTTTAGGCAAAGGGTCACTACAATTGGAAAAGACCACCCAAGTGGGAGACAAGCTCCTTTTTGAGGAGATTACAATGGTAAGAGTCTATGGTTTGGAAGATAATCCATATCAAAAGTGAGTGTTGAATTTGGTAGAGAAGCCATATCAAAAGTGAGTGTTGAATTTGGTAGAGAAGCCATATCAAGAGACTGAAAAAGTGAAATTCATTCAGTTACTGACTAAAAATCCAAGCATATTAAATTAAATATTGATCGAATGAATTTCAAGGAAAAACCAAATCTACAGAAGTAGGCGCAAAGACTAAAACTTCAGCCATGAATCAATCAACTCAGAGATAAATAAGGGATAGATGACATAGAAAATTATTGTCCTTCACTCATCATCCATGCACAGAAAAGTAGGGCATTTGAATCTATAGGTATTTAAACACCGAAGTGACGACCGTCGATTTGGCTCCTGGCCAATTGCTCAGGCACGGACTGATGACTAAAGGGATAGGGGACAAAATATAAAACCACAATCTTTTCATAATAATCAATAAAACCCACACATAGAAGTCATTGAAATCAGAAGTTGGGTTCGCCAAGGGAAATCAATTCAAAACAAAAATGATGGGATGGTAGATGCGAGATGGGATGGTAGACTTTAATGGTTGAGATAAGTCTAGACAAACTCATTATATAATTAGAATCAAAGAGTTCCAAATCCACTAGAGACAAATAATGCGGTTGACCAAGAAACATTGTCATGGTTTAATCCTTGTGGTGTACCACATGACCAATACACTTGTTTAGTTTCCAAAGCAACTTTCGAACAAGCAAAGTGAAGCTCATATTGATAAACCAAATGATCTAAATAATTATGTGGGTGAATGGACAAGTATGATCGGCAATGTTTCTAATGATCAAACAAATGAAAGAATCATTGAGCCTACCATCATTGATATGGAATTATCACTAAATCCATCCCAAGAGGAAGTCAAGAGGAGAATTTGTGAGAAGTATTGGGTTACTTACGAATGTAGGGGTAAACAAATTCAAAAATAAGCCAAAAGTAATCCAACTCAAAGTAACCTAATTTAAAGTCTAACCAATCCAAATCCCAGCAATCAAAATCAAATAAATCCAAGTAAGTGACCACATGGAACTCCTAAAGGAACCCAACCAACTCAAGTTATGAAGAAAAAATGGTTACTTTAAAAAAAAAAGTTATGGATTGTTTTTGCATAATTGCATGTTGGATTCTAGGGCATTAAAAAATGTTATGCCAATAAAATTTATGAAAATATTAGGAGTTGAAACCACTAAACCTTATAGTAAACAACTTGGCGGTTTCATTCCTTGGCCTTGAGATCCTTTAAGAAGAAACTAATCTAAAAAATAATTTGTTTTTAGAAATTCTATCATTTAGATATTAAAATGACATCTTAATGAGAACATATGCATTATATTTTAAGAGGAAAACTAGCATACCATTATTAGTGATTTGTTTTATTTATATAATTTTCTCATGCATTAAGGTTATATATTTTGGAAGATTTAATTCAATTTTCTAAGTTTCAACATTTTACACCATATTCTAATATGTTGTGCATGTACCCAATAATTCTTCCTAGTAACGAGATTATCTTTTTTTAATAGATTTCTATTACAATTGACATGTGATGAGAGGAAAGCATTAGATTATATCAACCTTTACAATTTTTTCCTTTAAAAAAAAGATAATATATTTTATTCATAATCTCATTAGTTGAGTTTCATTTGCATCATGAATTTCTTAAAATACATCCCAAAATACAACTTAAATAAACTCAAATTTAATCACCATGGATTTCATCAACATATACATTAACATAAAACAATGGTCATATTCAAAATGGTTCCATGAATATAACAACCATTGTATAACTCTATGCATGCAAATCCAATTTTAGATGTTAGTTTAAAAAATAAAAACATTATTGTAGAAGTTGCTTGTATCAAAAAATAAGAGAACAATGTTGTCACAACAAAACTATATTTATTGTTCTCTATATCAATGAAATTGTAATGAAGGCTTTCTTTAAAGTTAAATACATAAACACACACTAAACTGGGAGTTGATTTGATTCTCATCCAATAACTTCCTAAAACTACTTAAAACGACAAATCACATCAAAACATTTTATACTTGACAACAAATAACTAAATATTAGTACACAAGACAAGTAAGAGTGATTTTGAAAATGTATCATAAAAAATAGATGTAGTCCAATAATAACAACTTAGTATTTAAAAATTCACAATTAAGGAAAACATAACAATGGTATTACATAATCACTACTTTCTAAATCCAAATGTATTGACATAATTTTGTCAACATTGTACTAATTTTGCTCCTATTGCACCAACTACTATAGACATATTTTTATATTTCAAGCTTTTTGTTAGGTCTGTGAAATATTGTGATATGTACTAGGTCCTTTATGGTGATGTTTCCCTAAATTTGTTGTCAGAGTCTAATTTTGTTCAGTTTGGGCACTAGTCATAGTAGTGGTGGCCCTGTAGCAATCATGCTTAGCCCATGGTCTCACTATTTATAGTTAGAATAGATAGTCTATGTTCTGTCTATTTTCTGCAACTCTGTCTATTTTCTTAGCGGTTGTATGGATTTCATATGGAACTGGGCCTTTGTTACTAGTTGTAGATCTACTTATATTGTTTCTTGAGGTACTACATGGACATGGTCGAATATGGCCCTGTCCATGTACATTGACATGCTTGAATTCGAGCATGTCCCTATACATGGACAAAGCCATATTCGTCCCTGTCCATGGACAAGGATAGGTGTGAATTCGGGAATGTCCCTGTACATGGATAGGTCCGAATAAGGCCATGTCAACATTCTAAACTCAAATCTTTAACTAAAAATTTAAAATTTCTAAAATTTAAACATTTAAACATATTTGAAATTCGGCCCTGTTTAAAATTTGAAAATTCGGCCCTGCTTAAAAATTGAAAATTCGGCCTTGCTTAAAAATTGAAAATTTTGCCCGGTTCAAAAATTGAAAATTCTACCCTGTTTAAAAATTGAAAATTCGGCCCTATTTAAACATATTTTAATCATGTTTAAAAATTAAAAATTTAAACTTTTTTAAACATAAGGGATAGAGCCATACTCGTCCCTGTCCATGTTGTAAACTTTTTTAGATTTCGGATTTGTTGTAAAATTCAAAATTTATAAACATTTAAACATTATTGACAGGGCTGAATATGGACATGTCAACAATCTAAAAACTAAAATCTAAATCCTAACTAAAAATCTAAATTCTAATCAAATTTAAATTCAAATCTAAAATCTAATTCTAATCTAAACATACTCGAATGTCGCCCGTTGTTCCAAAGTCCATAGCACCGTCGCAGCTCCAACGTCCACCATTCGTCTGCCCACACCAAACGCCCCGAGAAAATGCCAACAACAACAACAACCTCTCTGCACAAACGACAAACGACAAACGCTCTCTGCACAACCTCTCCGTCAACAAGCTATGAACTCGTAAAAACTGTGATAGGTGCAATGTGCGGGTAATATATAAACCTTTGTTCGGCTGAAAGATATTTCAGCCAAAAAGATGTTACCGAATAAAAAAAATATCCGTCCGGCTAAAATTGTACATGAAAATCAAGGGCATCGTTAGATTGTCGTTCGATTTGACGTTCAAAGGTTTGGCAAAAAGGATTTTCGGCCGAAAAATAGTACTTTCAGCTGGAAAAAAAATAGTTTGGCCAAAAAAATGATTTTTGGGATTTTGGAGACCCGATTGTCATGAAAGTGTAACCCACCTTCATGATTCTACCCTCTACCGACTTGAATTTGATGCCATCATGTCGAAAGATGAAATTTTCTATTGTAGAAATAATTTCATCGCAACTACATCACATTTTTCACTTGTTGGTTTACTATCTCAATTCTAACACACTTTGGAGACCACGTGGCATTGTAATGAACAAGTATTTTTTTATATTACATCAATATTATGACACTATATCGACATCATTCTTACTATCTTAGTGACCTCGTGTCATTCTAATGAACAAGCATTTGTATGACATGACGCCATTCATTTGACACACTATTTATGCAAAGTAAACCATCCTAGTCACCATGTGTCACACTCAGAAGACCTTATTGTGGATTTTCATAGGTATTTAGACGAAGTCCTGAAATTATAGCTACATGTAAAGTAATCAACATTGTAACATCCCACTCTTGTGCGCACTGAGCGAACTTATTCTTTGAGGACACTTGCATGCAAGTGATCCGGATTGTTATACTATTCGACATTTGATTATGATATTGAGGCATTGTGGATATGATGACATTTTATTTTGATGTATTGATATAGACAGGTGTTATTGACTCGGTTCTCCTGAGTGTGCAGGATTTTGGACCTCAAGGATGCAGAGGCATCGATGAAACCCTTGGACTTTGGATCGAGTCAGGGAGTGGACTATTGGGATTTGATTGTTGTATATATGACATATGTGCATCTGATTAGATGTTATGATTATGGATTTTATTTCTGACATGATTCGTTGATGATGCAAGCTGACGATAGATTGCCAGGCGTCATGTACGACTACCAGAGACGTTGAGGGAAATATGTGGACAGAAACCCTGCCACAGCCTACTAGCACTCTCATCATGGCTCGAATTGTAGGTTAACGACTACCTAGTTCACAAATACCCACGATGTCGTGAGGGCAGACTGTGACAGTCACTCATGATGATTCTAAGGGGCACACAATAAGGCAAGGGCCTTATTCCATAGAGGCCCTTAGTCTCCCACAAGATCACCTGGCGGAGTATTGACTCCAAGGGTTTTTTATGTCTACCAAGTCATTCAAAAGAAAAGTGGAACCCTTGGAGAACATAGTGCGTCATGAAGGGCATGCCACTCAAGAAAAACAGAATGAGATGAGTGGCACCCTTGGAGCATGTAGTGCGTCCTGAGGAGCACGTCGCGCAAGGGAAACAGAATGAGGCGAGTGGCACCCTTGGAGAACCTAGTGCATCTTGAGGGGCACATCGCATTGTTAACTAATAAGAGAATAAACCTAGATGGCCTTCGAACGAATAACGTGATAAGAAAGTTTTAAAAACAATTTCCCTAATAAAATGTCGCCCAACCTCGAAAATTAAAATGTAGGTCTAAAGTAATATTTGTGGTAAAAGAATAAAAATAGTAGTAATCAATGATCATCATTAAACATGTGACAAAAATGGGGTAAGAAACTTGATTAAATTATTAAAATCAAATTATTGAGGGATTTAAAATTTTAAAAGGGAAATGATTGTTTTGTTACACATGCTAATTAAAATTTATTAATTAAAAAGAAAAAGGGAAAAAAGATGATTTTCTACACTTACTAATTTGAGTTTAGATAAAAAGGGAAAGAGGTAAATTTAAAAGAATTAGGAAACTAAGGGAAAAGGGGGGGAAACATAAAGAAAAAGGGAAACTTAAGGAAAAAGTAGAATGACCAACTTAGCAAGGAATCTTTCCTTTAAGAACTTTCTAAATTGAAATCAACTAGTAATTTAGTAAGGGGAGGAGTCATTAAATTATGTGGGGGGATATGGGGACACCTAGGAGAGATTCTAGGAATGCTTTTAGGTGGGTGAGGGAAATAGGAGTATTTAAATAATTAATGAAATTAATTTATGGTGCAATGAAGGGGATGGGTGACACATGTACGGGGAGGATTTTTTTGAATTAAATTATTGAACATTAAATTAAATGGGAATTTGGGAAAGAAGTGACTTAGAAATTCTATATAAAGGTGGGAGGAGGAGAAGGATGGATATTTTCTGTTATGTGTAATGTTATGCTACAGAATTTTATACTTGATTGACTTAGCTTGTGGGAGTTGGGATACCCAGCTCGGTGAGGAGTGATAGCTCAGCCTTACAAGGTGAGCTAGGAGCTAGATGATCTCTGGTTCAGTGTGTGTGGCCCCTTTGTGGCTCAAGGGGATAAGGGGGAAGAAGACTAACCCTAGCATTGGCTGGGAGGTACCGGTGAAGTCTCATCGATTGGCAAGCGGGAACTACATGGAGCGCACAGGACAACGACTCAGAGAGGGTGACTTGGGCTACAATACGCTTGCTTGTATTCTACATGGTAGATTATTATAGACCTTACGATTTCATTTCTATATTTTTAACTATGTAAAGAAGGTGTTTGACTTAGCAGTTTAATCAAGAACTTAAATTCCCATAGCCTTAAGCTCGCTGCTTGACTTGATTCCCTTGGCATTTGATTCCCAAATGTTGTGACTGTCCTATTTGTTTTGTGGATTTGTTGTGAAGAGTTGTACTTTTACTCCATCCTCATCCCTAGCTCATCAATCCATGCCTGAGCAGTCGGCCAAGAGCTGGATCGACGGTCGTCACTTCGGTGTTAATAGACCTATAGATCCTAACACCTTGATTTTATGTGCATGGATGATGAGCGAAGGATGTGTTTTCCCAGTTGTCTACCCCTACTAATTGCTCTTGGTTGGTTGATGGTTTTGCGCCTTGTTGCGATTGATTACCTTTGCGGTTATTTTCCTTTCCATAGAGAACCGCTTATGGTCCTCTACGTTGATCCTTTTGTTTGATGTTTTTTCGGGTGAAGTAACTCTGTGTTTATATTACCTCTCAGGGCAATTTAAGTCTGCGTTTTTAATGGATGATATCTGCATTTAATGAGATGATCCTATTCATTTTTAATGAATTATTCCTCTGCATTTTTAAAGGATGATCTCTGTGTTTAATGAGATGATCCTATTCATTTTTAATGAATTATTCCTCTGTGTTTTTAAAGGATGGTCTATGCATTTAATGAGATGATCCTATTCGTTTTCAATGAATTATTCCTCTGTGATTTTAATGAATGATCTATTTCTGTTAATGAGTTGATCCTATTCGTTTTTCTCATGAATTGATCCTTGTGTTTTTCCTTTTCCTTTCCTCAATGATCAACTTGACGTATCTTGGAATGCTTAACTCTGTGATTCTCATTTTTTTTTGTGACAACTTCTGCTCCTCAATTTTCTTGGCATCAAGCCTAGCCTTACTCCACCATTCACCCAACATTTGATCTATAGACTCTCTGCAAAATTATTTTTTAGAGAATTCTTTAGTGTCCAGAGAAGCCATTTAATATATTAAACCTTGTGTTTGGACGACAAACTTAAGAATTACTAACAGCGAATTAATGAGACAATTATTTATATTGTTTAATTCCCTTAATTAGATAGGAACGATGTCATTAATCCTGATTAAAATCTTATTTGTTTTTCCCTCTGACAAAGATATGTTAAAGGATAGTGTTGCATATTGATGATAGAACACAATGTTAGGTAATTAAAAGATATTACAGATAATGATGAAAAACATCTGAATAAGAGACAACGAATTTTGTTTTAGACAATGATTCTTGTAATTTCTTACTCAACAACATGTAAATTTCGGACAACGAATCCTAAGGATTCAATAACTATTAATTTTTTACCGCAGTATGACTGCTCGCAGCTAAAATTTGGGGACATCAAAACCTAAATGTGGGACAACGAATAAATCTTTGATGGTAAATTTATTGACATCAAATTCAATGTTTAATGGCGATTTAAACTTAAATGAGTGATATTAGACAGTGATTGAAGATGTTGTGAATACGTCCCTTTACTTAGGCATCCATTACTCACTGTGTATGACAACGATTTAGCAAATTGACTGGATGTTAAAATTATAGTGATTGCTTTTGTTTTACATAGTGGAATTACCCAGTTGACAGAACGACTTCCCTGAATTCACCCTGCTTTATCAGATTACTTGAATAGCATTAGATTGAATGGTAGTTGGTTGATTGGCATTGAGATGTGATACAATTGTGTTGACAGTAAATAGTAACCGGTGGGAATAATATTGTAAGACAACAATTTATTTTTAAACAACCATTTTTTTTTTAAACCGCAATTGATAGATAGCCAATCGTTGAGGACAACAATTTTCTCTATTTATTATGCAAACAACGATTGAGTTTCCTTGCTAAATTACAGTGAATCTCTAGGCAATAGGTTTATCTTAGGTATGACTGTTATTTTAGTAATTGTCCCTACATGACAGCGTACTGATATGCGACAATGTATTATTTATGTGACATCGTATTACATGGTGTTGACAACTATTTTTAACCTCCCAAGTTACGCCTATCACATTCTTATTGAATTATGGTTAAATAGATTATAATTAGAAACATTGGTTAACTTTAATCCTCGTATTTTATACCTTTTGATTGAGGGTTAAAACGACCTACCTTTTTCACCCGACTAGAAAGTAAGTACTTACATAAATAAACTTATAGTAATAAGTTGTGCAAAAAATTTGGAATTAATGACACTTGGATGTAATTTATTATTATTGTTTACCTAACTTAAAACATTAGCTAGAAATTGTTGATTTGACATTTGGATATGATCCATGCTAAAGATGGAATTATTACTATCGTACCTTTAAAAAAAAATTAAAGGTTAATTAGGCCTATTCAGTATTTATATGGTTGTTACATTTATTAATGAAAAGTATTGGTGGCATTTATAATGTACATCCTTATAAATGATTTATTCTTTTATGTGAATAATTTCGTGATCAGTTGCTCTAAAACTAATTTTGTGGGCATACAGTTCCAATTTTAAATGATAGCAATTACTTAAGATATAGATCTAGTTCAGTTTTAATTAGCAATTTAAGACAACGAGTTTCAATAGTTTCAGTTCTGCAAGATAGTGACTTCAGTTCTAAAGGAGGGCGGTTTTTAATTGTCTAATTTGGGATTGGGATATGGCTGCAACGATCCTTTTTTTAATAATAACCATTTAAATGGTCCAATTATGTTGTTGTGCCATGAGGATTGTCATTCCCATTGTCCAATGACGRCATGATTTCGGTTGAGGGGATCATCGTGCTCCCTGAYGGACAGAGGCGATGATAACTTGGCCGGAGTCTGTGCTACCTGTGGTGGGAATTATTCATTGTAGTTGTTGTTGGTGCTTGGGATGTAACACCTTCATGCATTTGGTTGAGTGCCATAGAGGATCTAGTTATTGGTCTTTGAGGCCATTATGTCGGGATGGTAGATGATGTCCTTTAGCTTGTAGGCATTGTCGTGTTTGTGTCTGGTGGGTAGGCATTCCATCTGTTGATTTACGCATGTCTCACCTAGTCTCCCTGGTGCTAGTGCGTGGAGTTGTATTTTTATGTTGCCTAATCTACATGCATGTGTTCGTAGTCAGGTTGAGTGGTTTAATCATTGTCTTCATTGCCTTCTTGCCAAAAAAAAAAAAAAAATGTTTTCGCTTCGCTTGCAGTCGTAACGATTCGGGGTCGTTACATATGGTATCAGAGCAGGTTCAACCCTGCGACTGTGGATTGTCGGGCTTTACACTATAGTAAACCCGTGAGTATTAACCGTTGCATTAATTAAAAACCTTAACGTGTTCATGTGGTCATTGCATTTAGAGGATGCCTCAGAGGTTCGCAACGTGGTTCCATGGAAGGGGGTGTGATGCCTCCAAAAGTTCCCGCACCCTTGGATTTGAACCCCCAAGGGGAAGAACAAGTCCTTGGGATGGATTCTCTTGTAGTAAGGGATGATGATGGTCTGACAAGGCCCTCCTAGGTAATGTCAATGGCCTTGATTCATCATCGGTAATGAGATGAGGCCAGGGCACCTGTACCCTAGAGGGTCCACAATGTGCCCTAACTAGTACCGTTAGCATCCACCAAGAACTCGAGAGAGTTGAGTTCTCGAGCCCACGGGTGACGTGGATGGTTGTGTCGTCGAGGCATAGTTGTAGAGAAAGGTGTTGTGGTTTGCATGGTGGTCTTTCGACTGTAGGGGAGCACTCTTCTATGGTGGAAGACGTTCCTGCCACTTTTGAACATGGTCTTCAACAATGTGTCATGGGAACTATTCAAGGGACGGCTCTAGGATAGGTATCTTTTTGAGGAATTATTTGAGCATCAACGCAAGAAGTTCGATGTCTTGTGACAAGGAAATCGCACAGTGCCCGAGTGCAAGGCCCATTTTGGAGCTGTTTCGATATGCTCTGCATAAAATTACCAAGAAACTTAAGGTCAAGAAGTTCGAGTTTGGCCTTGTTGTTAGAATTCAACTTCTACTTTAGGTACCAGGAATACTGGACCGAAGAAAGTGTGTTGGATTGTGGGATGCCACATTACCAGCATTCCTGCCCAGAGGAAAGGGTCGGTGCATCTGGATCAGCCGGACCCACTATCGTGGGAGTTTTGGGTAAGACCCATCAGATTCTTGCAGCGGTGAATAACTTCCAGGAAGAGCACAGTCAACTATGCTCGAGGCGTTAGGTATCGTTGCTGACCAGACTCTTAGTATTTGATAGCCCCCAATGCTACTGAGAGTTTCATCTCTGGTGCAACGCTAAAAATGATTAAGGTAAAGGTACTCGAACAGGATGAGTTTAGTTTTGTAGAGATGGCTTCGGGAGCCAAATAGAAGGTTGGAGGAATGTTTTGGTTGTACCCTTAACCTAGGAGAGTTTGTCACCAGGGCCAACCTGTATGCATTTTCTTAGGATATTATGGCATCGTGATTGGTATGGACTGGTTGGAATCACATGAGGCAATACTCAATTGTAAGACAAATTATTTGAGCTTGGTCGATGACGAGGGACAAGAACACGTGATTGTAGGTTAGAACCAAGGAGTTTCCCTGAGGTTTATCTCTTCCTTGCAGTTATGGAAGAGAATGCACAAGGGATGTAAGTTTTATGAGATCCTTGTGTTAAATGAGAAGGGAGTAATGGAAGGTCTAGAACACCTTCCTGTGGTGAGAGAGTTTGCGGACATGTTCTCGGAGGAGTTACTAGGATGCCGCCAGAGAGGGAATTGGAGTTTACCACAAACCTAAAATATGGGACTGAACCGATAGCTAGTACGCTTTATCATATGTCAACCCCAGAGTTACAGGAGTTGAGAATGAAACTGAAGGAGTTGTTGGACCTGGTACTTATATGTTCAAGTGTGTCACCATGGGGTGTGCCTGTTATTTTCTTATGAAAGAAGGATGGGTCATGGAGAATCTGCATTGACTACGTCAATTGAACAAGGCAATGATCAAGAATCAATATATGTTTCCAGGGATTAATGATTTGTTTGATCAGATGAAGGGTGCGATGATGTTTTCTAAGATCGACTTAAGATCAGGGTATTACCAGTTATGGATCAAGGTGGAGGACATCCCTAAGACCGCCTTTAAGACGAGGTTTGGAGATTACGAGTTTATTGTTTTACCATTTAAATGCCCCAGGGGTATTTATGAGTTGATGAACAGGGTTGTCCGTGAGTACCTAGACAAGTTCATTGAAGTATTCATTGACAATATTTTGATTGACTCTCAGATGACGGAGGAGCATGATGATCACTTGTGCCTGGCACTACAGTGTCTACGAGCACACAAATTGTATGGGAAGTTGTCCAAATGCTCATTTTATCAATCGAAGATTCACTACTTAGGGCATGTCATCTCTGATGAAGGTGTCGTTGTGGATCCAGAAAGGGTCGAGGCTATTATGGAATGGCCTATGCTGAAGAATGTCCATGAAGTGCGTAGCTTCATGGGTTTAGTAGGATACTATCGACGATTCGTCGAGGGATTGTCTAAGATAGAAAATCCAATCACGGAATTGCAGAAGAATCACACAAAGTTTGTTGGACCGATAAATGCATAGAATAATTTTGGAGGCTCAAGGAGTTGTTGAAAACAACACTGATACTAAGGGTCCCAGACATGGACGTGGAATTCTTGGTATACACTGACACGTCCAAGGAAGGCTTAGGAGGATTCTTGATGCAAGACGATTGAGTGATCGCTTACATCTCAAGGAAAATTAGAAGGCATGGGGAGAAATATGTGACGCATGATTTGGTGTTGTTAGCCTTTGTATATGCCTTGAAGGTTTGGAGACACTACCTTGTTGGATGAAAATTTGAACAAAAAATGGACCACTGTGGACTACAACACATCTTTACGCAAAGTGACTTGAATGTGTGACAACGGTGTTGGTCAAGATTGCTCAGTGAGTATGAATTAGAGATTAATTACATAAAAGGAATAGTGAACCAAGTGGCAGAGGCATTGAGTCAGAGACCACACATTTTTTTGGTGTTGCCACTTCAGACGAATCTATGTGAAAGGATTCTAACTATACAGCGTGACAATGACTGGTACAAAGAGGTTGAGGATTTTATTGGACAAAACACAATGAGGTTACCAATATTTGAAGGATTTACATTTGGTGAATATGGATTATTGAGGTTTAAAGATCGGATTTATGTACCACCAAATTACGAGTTGAGGAGTTTGATCCTAAACGAGGCTCATAGATCAGTGTACATGGCTCACCCGGGAGTCACGAAGATGAGGGTGGACCTTGAACCCTTATTCTTCTGGAAAGGAATGAAGGCAGACATAGTCAACTATGTGGCCAGATGTCTAGAATGTCAGCAGGTAAAGGCTGAACATAGACAACCAGTAGGATTACTACAGCCACACACTATTCTAGAACCGAAATGGGAGGTCATTTCGATGGATTCCATTGTTGGATTTCCACTGACGGCAAGGAGACACAACTCGATTATTTTGTGGAAGTCGACACTCTGAAGAAGAGTGCTCATTTTATTCCTGTGTATATGAAGAATTAGGCACTTGACATAGCTAGAGATTTCATCAGTTATATTGTGAGGCTGCATGGCGTACCTAAGAGAATTATATCCGATCGAGGATCGATGTTTACTGGATGATTTTGGACTAGTTTTCAAGAGGCCTTGGGTACCCAACTTAACTTTAGTACTACGTATCACCCTGATATAGACGGGTAGACCGAATGATCAAACCAAGTCTTGGAAGACATGTTGTGCATGTACGTGATGGACCAACAAAAGCATTGGGAGGAATTCTTGTCACTAGTAGAATTTGCTTATAACAACAGTTACCAAAGAACCATTAAGATGATGTCTTTCAAGTTCTTTATAGGTGACCATGTCAGACGCCTTTGAGCTGGGATCAACTTGAGGGTAGGGTCCTGGTGGGACCGGAAGCAATCCAAGAAATGGAATATTAAATGCGAACTATAAGACAAAGGTTCAAGGAAGCGCAGGATCGGTAGATGAGTTATGTCGATGCACATTGTGTCGACCGTAGTGTCAATTTGGCGATCGAGTATTCTTGCGGGGAAAACCACATAATAGTTAGATCAAGTTTGGAAGGGTTCTAAACTATATCCTAGGTTTGTGGAATCCTACAAGATTGCGGATGGGAGAAGGCCCATGGCCTATTTGACTAGCCTTGCCTAATTCTTTGAGGCAGACACACGATGTTTTTCACGTCTCTGTTTGAGACATTATTTTAGTGATCCTACACATGTTTTGGCTTGAGTACCTTGTAGGTGTTGGATGAGCGTGCACTCACGGCTGAGCCAATCCACATCCTAGATCATTGCATTTGACCGCTATGGCATCGAACAGTAGATCAGTTCAGGGTCCAATGGGACAACTATAGTCCGCACTCGACGACTTGGGAGGATGCACATGTTATCTGCCAACAGTTTCCAGTTTTTTTGATAGATAGACTTATGACACTGTGATACATATTATTTTGGCACTTATATACTGTGAAACTTCAGGATGAATTTTAGACCAAGAGGGCGTGTATGTAACATCCCTCTCTTGTGCGCACTAAGCAAACTTATTCTTTGAGGACACTTGCTTGCAAGTGATCCAGATTATTATACTATTCGGCATTTGATTATGATATTGAGGCATTATGGATATGATGACATGTTATTTTGACGTATTGATATAGACAGGTTCTATTGACTCGGTTCTCCTGAGTGTCCAGAATTTTGGACCTCGAGGATGCAGAGGCATCAATGAAACCCTTGGACTCTGGATCGAGTTAGGGAGTGGACTATTGGGGTTTGATTGTTGTATATATGACATATGTGCATCTGATTAGATGTTATGATTATGGATTTTATTTCTGACATGATTGGTTGATGATGCAGGCTAACGATAGATTTCTGACCAGATTCACATGTGGAGTAGAGGGGTCACACACGACTACCAGAGATGTTGAGGGAGAGGTGTGGACAACATCCCTGCCACACCCTATTAACACTCATGTCGTGGCTCGAACTGTAGGTTAATGACTACCTAGTTCGAGAAGACCCACGATGTCATGAGGGAAGACTACAACAGTCGCTCATGATGATTCTAAGGGGTGCGCAATAAGGTGTGGGCCTTATTCCTTAGAGGCCCTTAGTCTCCCATGAGATCACCTAGTGGAGTATTGCTTCCAAGGGTTTTTGATGTCTACCAAGTCATTGAAGAGGTGAGTGGCACCCTTGGAGCACGTAGTGCATCCTGAAGGGCACATCACGCAAGAAAAACTGAATGAGGTGAGTAGCACCCTTAGAGCACGTAGTGCATCCTGAAGGGCACGTCGTGCAAGGGAAACATAATGAGGCGAGTGGCACCCTTGGAGAACCTAGTGCATATTCAAGGGCACGTCTCATTGTTAACTAATAAGAGAATAAACCTAGATGGCCTTAGAATGAATAACGTGATAATAAAGTTTTAAAAACAATTTCCCTAATAAAATGTCACCCAGCCTCGAAAATTAAAATCTAGGTCTAAAGTAATACTTGTAGTAAAAAAATAAAAATAGTAATAATCAATGATCATCATTAAACATGTGACAAAAATGCGGTAAGAAACTTGGTTAAATTATTAAAATGAAATTATTGAGGGATTTAAATTTTTAAAAGGGAAATGATTGTTTTGTTACACATGCTAATTAAAATTTATTAATTAAAAAGAAAAAGGGGAAAAAGATGATTTTTTACACTTACTAATTTGAGTTTAGATAAAAAGGGAAAGAGGGAAATTTAAAAGAATTAGGAAACTAAGGGAAAAGGGGGGGAAACATAAAGAAAAAGGGAAACATAAAGAAAAAGTAGAATGACCAACTTAGCAAGGAATATTGCCTTTAAGAACTTTCTAAATTGAACTCAACTAGTAATTTAGTAAGGGGGGAAGTCATTAAATTGTGTGAGGGAATATGGGGACACCTAGGAGCGATTCTAGGAATGATTTTAGGTGGGTGAGGGAAATAGGAGTAATTAAATAATTAATGAAATTAATTTATGGTGCAACGAAGGGGATGGGTGACACATGTGCGGGGAGGATTTTTCTAAATTAAATTATTGAACATTAAATTAAATCGGAATTTGGGAAAGAAGTGACTTAGAAATTCTATATAAAGGTGGGAGGAGGAGAAGGATGGATCTCTTCCATTATGGGTAATTTTACGCAGCAGAATTTTAGACTTGACTGACTTAGCTTGTGGGAGTTGGGATACCTAGCTTAGTGAGGAGTGGTAGCTCAGCCTTGTGAGGCGAGCTAGGAGCTAGTTGATCTTTGGTTTAGTGTGTGTGGCCCCTTTGTGGCTTGGGGGGTAAGGGGGAAGAAGAGTACCCCTAGCATTGGATGGGAGGTATCGGTGAAGTCTCATCGGTCAGCAAGTGGGAGATGCATGGAGTGCGCAGGACAACGACTCAAAGCAGGAAACTTGGGCTATGGTGCGCTTACTTATATTCTGCATGGTAGATTATTATAGACCTTACGCTTTCATTTATGTATTTTTAACTGTGTAAAGAATGTGTTTGACTTAGCAGTTTAATCGAGCACTTAAATTCCCATAGCCTTAAGCTCGCTGCTTGACTTGATTCCCTTGGCATTCGATTCCTAAATGTTGTGACTGTCCTATTGGTTTTGTGGATTTGTTGTGAAGAGTTTTTCTTTTACTCCATCCTTGTCCCTAGCTCATTAGTCCACGCCTAAGCTGTCGACCAGGAGCCGTATTGATGGTCATCACTTCTATGTTAATATACCTATAGATCCTAACACCCTACTTGTTTGTGCGTGGATGATGAGCGAAGGATGTGTCTGCCCAGTCGTCTACCTCTGCTAATTTCTCTTGGTTGGTTGATGGTCTTGCGCCTTGTTGTGATTGATTACCTTTGCAATTGTTTTCGTTTACGCAACGAACCACTTACGGTCCTCTACATTGATCCTTGCATTTGATGCTTTTCCAGGCGAAGTAACTCTGTGTTTATATTACCTCTCCAGGCAATTTAAGTCTATGTTTTTAATGGATGATATTTGTGTTTAATGAGATGATCCTATTCATTTTTAATGAATTATTCCTCTGCATTTTTAAAGGATGGTCTCTGCGTTTAATGAGATGATCCTATTCATTTTTAATGAATTATTCCTCTATGTTTTTAAAGGATGGCCTCTACATTTAATGAGACGATCCTATTCATTTTCAATGAATTATTCCTCTGCAATTTTAACGAATGATCTTTGTGTGTTAATGAGTTGATCCTGTTCATTTTTCTCATGAATTGATCCTTGTGTTTTTCCTCTGTCTTTCCTCAATAATCAACTTGGGGTATATTGGAATGCTTAACTCTGCGATTCTCATTTTTTTTGTGACAACTTCTGCTCCTCGGTTTTCTTAGCATAAAGCCCAGCCTTACTCCACGATTCACCCAACATTTGATCTGTAGACTCTCTACAAAATTATTTATTTGAGAACGCTTTAGTGTCCAGAGAAGCCATTTCATACATTAAACCTTGTGTTTGGACGACAAACTTAAGAATTACTGACAGTGAATTAATGAAACAACGATTTATATTTATCAATTCCCTTAATTAGACAAGAATGATGTCATTAATCCCGGTTAAAATATTATTTGTTCTTCCCTTTGACAAAGATATGTTAAAGGACAGTGTTTCATATTGATGATAGAATGCAACGTTAGGTAATTAAAAGATATTACAGATAATGATGAACAACATCTGAATAAGAGACAACGAATTGTTTTTTTAGACAACGATTCTTGTAATTTCTTACTCAACAACTTGTAAATTTCGGACAACGAATTCTAGGGATTCAATAACTATTAATTTTTTACTGCAGTATGACTACTGGCGGCTAAAATTTGCGGACAAAAAAACCTAAATGTGGGACATCGAATAAATCTTTGATGGTAAATTTATTGACAACAAATTCAATGTCTAATGGCGATTTAAACTTAAACGAGTGATATTAGACAGTGATCGAAGATGTTGTGAATATGTCCCTTTACTTAGGTGTCCATTACTCGCTGTGTATGACACTGATTTACCAAATTGACTGGATGTTAAAATTATAGTGACTGCCTTTGTTTTACACTGGGGAATTACCCAGTTGACACGACAACTTCCCTGACTTCACCCTACTTTATCAGATTACTTGAATAGCATTCGATTGAATGGTTGTTGGTTGATTGGAATTGAGATGCAGTACGATTGTGTTGACAGTAAATAGTAATCAGTGGGAATAATATTTTAAGACAACATTTTATTTTTAAACAACCAATTTTTTTTTAAACCGCGATTGATAGACAACCAATCGTTGAGGACAACGATTTTGTCTATTTATTATGCAGACAATGATTGAGTTTCCTTGCTAAATTACAACATGACTACTATTTAGTAATTTTCCCTACATGACAGCGTACTAATATGCGACAATGTGTTATTTATGTGACAATGTGTTACATGGTGTTGACAGCTATTTTTCACCTCCCAAGTTACGTGTGTCACATTCTTATTGAATTCTGGTTAAATAGATTATAATTAGAAACATTCGTTAGCTTTGATCCTCATATTTTATACCTTTTGATTGAGGGTTAAAACGACTACCTTTTTCACCCAACTAGAAAGTAAGTACTTACATAAATAAACTTATAGTAATATGTTGTGCAAAAACTTTGGAATTAATGACACTTGGATGTAATTTATTATTATTGTTTACCTAACTTAAAACATTAGCTAGAAATTGATGAGTTGACATTTGGATATGATCCATGCTAAAGATGAAATTATTATTATAGTACCTTTAAAAAAAATTAAAGGTTAATTAGGCCTATTCAATATTTATATGGTTGTTACCTTTATTAATGAAAAGTATTGGTGGCATTTATAATGTATAACCTTATAAACGATTTATTCTTTTATGTGAATAATTTCGTGATCAGTTGCTCTAAAACTAATTTTGTGGGCATACAGTTCCAGTTTTAAATGATAGCAATTACTTAATATAGAGATCTAGTTTAGTTTTAATTAGTAATTTAAGACAACGAGTTCTGATAGTTTCAGTTCTACAAGATAGTGACTTCAGTTCTAAAGGAGGGTGTTTTTTACTTGTCTAATTTGGGATTGGGATATGGCTGCAGTGGTCCTTGTTTTAATAATAACCATTTAAATGGTCCAAATATGTTGTTGTGCCATGAGGATTGTCATGTTCATTGTCTGATGACAGCATGATTTTGGTTGAGGGGATCATCGCGCACCTTGACAGACATGATAACCTGGTCGGAGTTTGTGTTACCTGTGGTGGGGGTTATCCATTATAGTTGTTGTTGGTGATTGGGATGTAACACCTTCATGCATTTGGTTGAGCGCTATATAGTATCTAGTTACTGGTCGTCAAGGCCATTGTGTCGGGACAGTGGATGATGTCCTTTAGCTGGTAGGCATTGTCACATTTGTGTGTCGTGGGTAGGAATTCCATCTGTTGATTTATGCATGTATCACCTAGTCGCCCTGGTGTTAGTGCCTCGAGTCGTATTTATTTTTTGCATGATCTGTGTGCATGTGTTCATAGTCAGGTTGAGTGGTTCAACCGTTTTCGTCATTGCCTTCTTTCCAAAAAAAAAAAAAAAAAAAAAAATTT
>ML776711.1:2480770-2558073 GCA_009831015.1 Picea engelmannii | reverse complement strand
CTTGTCGCAACATCCGTCAAATGCAACATATTTATAGATTTTGTAACGTCGCAATTCCGACGTAAAAAATTCCTAAGTGACCGTTGGTATTTTGACTTGGTGAACATACTAAGGTGACCGTTGGAGGGGAAAACCTAGTTTTGAAAATGTCGCAATTGTGACATACATTTTCACAAATGTGGCAAGAGAGATGTTCCAGTGGAAAACGTGGCAAGAGAGACATTCCAGTGGAAAATGTGGCAAGAGCGACGTTAACGTGGCAAGAGCGACGTTAACGTGGCAATTGCGCCATACAGCTTCACAAACGTGGCAAGAGAGACGTTCCAGTGGAAAACGTGGCAAGAGAGACGTTCCAGTGGAAAACATGGCAAGAGAGACGTTAACGTGGCAAGATCGACGTTATCAGGCAACATGAATTTTTTTTTATATAAATTTCCTCTATTTTGCGACAATATGGACAATTTTGTCCATAACGCCGCAAATAAAACGTCAGAATTTTTACAATATGTAGTAGTGAATATTTGTGCAAAGGCACATGAAATAGCCTTGAAAGATACACTTGGAATAGTCAACAAAGTTACTGAGGTCATCAAGTTTAACATCATAGATTTAGGCACATAGGCACATAGTTGTTGGATACTTTTAGGAAGGAGAAACTATTAGGTTCCTACCCTAACATGCCTACTTTAGGATACCTATAATTTATTTAATAGTTGTATGTGGCCATCCTCTTTGAATAAGTCCCATTAGATAATAGTGGATAGTTATTTAATGTAAATGGGTCTAGTTTATAAACACCGCTAGGTAGTTGGTCTCCCTTAGTGAAGGGACCACAACTAGTTAGGCTTTTTCTATGGAAACATTATTTAAAAAGATATGATACTATGGAATGTTTGTCTTGAGTTATGTATTTGGAGCTATACTCAATGAAAGTTCACCCCATTTTAAGAGGAAAGTGAACTTTATACTCTTCTTCGCAATATCAATATACAAGGCTATATCTATAGATTTCATCTTATTGTCTCTTATCTATGATTAAGATTCTACAATTATATTCTTTGTGTACATGGTTTTGTTTCAATTTTCAAGCGTTAACGAACACTACAAGTGGTATCAGAGACACACCTCTGAATTTTAGTATAATTTTTTTTCAGGAGAGACATGTTTTGGCATATTTAAATAAAACAGTGGTTTCTTGTTATGTGGGTAAATTTGTAGTTGGGGAAGAATACATGCAGGAAATACAAGTGGAATCATGTTGTTGGAATCCCTTGCAACCCTTGTTGGTACCCCTTCAAGTAGTATGACATCAGATGACACCTATATATGGAATCTCACTTCCATGTAACTTCGAGTATATCATACCTCATCAAGTGAAAATGTTTCTAGATCAAGACTGACCATCATAGTCTAAAGTACTTTCTTAAAAAAAGGTATTGTCACCTGGCTTTGCAGTACTGTAACCTCCACTGCATTTTGGTACTGTCACCTAGTATCACTCTCCACCACATGAGTTGTCCCATTCGTAGTCCCGATAGTCTTACACATTTCTGAGAATCAGCCACATACTCCTTCTCATCATTTTTTCTAGCTTTCCCAGTAGACTCCCAGGTTACCTCATCAGGGTTCTATTTTGACCGCACCTTCATAGTATCATTAACCCTCCATTTCATCCACAATTGGTTTGCCCATCTACAAATTTCCTCTCATTCATTTACCTCATACAAAAACCCACTCATGGGTCCCCCACCCTCCACCAGTTCTCCATGCAACTTGTGCCCTCACAGGCCAAGCCATATTGCACTGGGGCACCCATTTCTATATCTCTACACTCATCCCAAATTATTCTTTGTTTATTTGGTAATTGTAAAAATCCTTTGTTTCCAGCATTTACTTAGTTTTTTGTTGTCACCCTTGACGACCTTGTTTTTTCTGGCAATGCAACCCATGTCGCCCTTGGTTGGGGCATTCACTATCCTCTATTCATGTTGACATCGTCCATAAACCCTAAGTATCCCATAGTCCACGTACCCATGATCTCTGATTTTGTCCACTTTGTCACACCTCTGGCACAATTTAACCCCACATCTAGTCGTCCCTCTGATGCTAGATACAATTTCACGGTTGTTGCCAATGACCCTTCAAACATAACCCCAACCAAGGGTAGTCTTGAGTCTCACCACATCTTGACTTCGTTCATGTTCCTTATTAGTTCCTAATATTATCTAGTGTTGATTTCATGAAGCCCTTTTACTTCTTGGAGTCACATCTCCCTTTCTGTCAACATCAGCACAATTTCCAGAAGGGTGACAGTATCTTGACTCTCATTACCTTTACAATGAGGAGTCTCGGATGGCACAAAGAGTACCATCATCTCTCTACTATCGTTGACCCCCATAACATTCGACTTCAACACAATATCATGTTACGGTGGGTCTTACTATGCGACTATTGCAGTTTTTTTGTACTAGCCGAAGACCTCTGAATTTGTTAGGCCATCAATGCCTACGAGTCCTCGACACTTCTTCCAGGCATACTTGAATCTTTTCAGATTATGTTCACCATTAGAATTGTCATTTGTCGTTATCAAACCGCCCTAGAGAGCATTGCATTTATCTACATCAGCATACAACTTTAGTTATTGTCTTACATTTTTTAGTTACATGACATGAGCATGGGGCATGCCCACCTCGTTTGTATACAGAATTTATTCCTCTAACTAGAGAAAGGTTTGGGTCCCATAGTTTCCCCTCTCCCTCCGACGGATCGCTCTTACAGTTCCTATCAACACTCTTCCTTACAATGGTACTCTTAGTAGAAGAAACATTGATGTATTTCAGCTATATGTACGCTCCTAACCTCACACATCATGGGGCATCTGTTATCACTAAAATTTCATCTACAACATCACATGAAAATGGTTATAGGAATACAACATCTCCAAACACCTATTAGTTCACTTGCAGCACCAAAAATGCATTTCCAAGGGGGAAAAACTATACAACCTATCAAAAAATTGACATGCGTTGAAACACTAAAGGAAGCGCACACACAGTGTGCAAGCCAAAGAAGCCCATAGAGTGCACAATGTGCCATATATTCGATTGTGTATGAGAAAAGTCGTTCACTCTTATGAATGGTGCATTTATGGTTCTTGTTGGGCCCTCACCCACTTTTGGACCAACTCCCAACTTGATTTGACTCTCAAATTTGAGTTGAATCTGAATGGGGGGTTGGTCAAATACCTAAGGGTGCCCTAAAGGGCCCCTTGGCCACATTAAGAACTAGTTGGATATTGCCTCAAAGACATGCTATAAATGGAGTCCATGGGTGCATTAAGAATTTAAGAATCTCATAGTATTGTTATGTTGCCTCTATCCTCCCTCAAGAAACCTCTTTTCTTCTTGGAGCATTCTAGAAACATCTCAATAAGCTATTCACCTCACCTCTTGAGGGAATACGCTTGGATTTCTCCACAATTTTCTTTCTAGTTTATCATTGTAAGAAGATCTCTCAAATAGGGGACTCAAGAGTCCTCCCAAGGAAGAAGATGGGATCCATAAGTCCTTCTTTCTCTATGGTGTTTGCCAACTAATATAGTTATCCATTGGTGGCATAATAATTGGTCATTTCGTTGATTGATTTTGGTTCAAAGTTTTTTATGCATTTTAGTTTTATTTACTTAGTTATTTTGTTAGTTGTTTCTAGCTTAGATGTTTGTTTATTTCATGTGCTTGGATTGTTTAATTCATACACTAACCTTTGTCTTGTCTAGAAGGCCCAACTAGAATTGAAAGTGCCCTTGTTTTGCTCACCCAAGTGACGAAACGAACACAACAATCATCCATGCACTATAAAAAATTAGATATCTTATATAAATATCACAATGTAAATTGAAGTTCAAATAGACACATGAGTGTTCAACAAGACAGGGTATTCCCACACAGGAAAAATGCCTTCAGTAACCACTCACACAACCAAATCAAATATCAATACACCAATTTTTTACATGGTTAAAACCCTCGAAGAAGGAAATAGTCTACAACCTCAGCCAATGTGACCACTTGAGGTAATATATTAATGCAAAAGAAAAATATTTTACAAGAGATTTTTTCACAATCGATCATCAATGAATGACCCTCCATTCTATTTAAATAAAGATCATGGACCGTACCAAATGGGTTTTAAGATATAGATCAATGTATTATTTAATATCAAGGAGAATATGATTCATTATATCACTCTATGTATATAACATGTCATGACTGTTGGATTACATAACTACAAATGCATACTAAAGAAACACACTTTTTGTTGGTTGTGGAGCTTGATTATCTTCCTAATTCAGAGGTTTTTTTCAGCCATGCTTGGACCCCATTCCCTAACAGGGGGTGTGGGGAGTATTTCCCCCCCACAACTGTCACCAGGGGGGTCTATTGGGGGTCAATATAGACCTTTCATTCTAAGTTCATAGATCTGACGATAGAAGTTATTTTAGGGTTTTTTCCCTAGAAGGAAACCCTCTCTTATGAGGGAATTGTATTGCGGTTGTGTATTATTGTGAATATTGTATTTTGAGAGAGGAGACTGTGAGAGAAAGAAGAGGAATTTTACAGCAGGTGTGATGTAGGTTGTATCCCTTTGGTTTTCTGTATAATAAAAAGGAAGGACTTGGAAATTTATCTCATGGACGTAGCCTACACTGAGTGAACCACATATATTTGTGTCTCTGTTGTATTGTGTATCTTCTATGTTTTATTTCCACATTTTTTGTATTTCTTTGCAATCATGTTTTTCTAACAAATGGTATCAGAGTGAAAGGTAACTTGCAAAAAAAGACAACTCCTGGTTCAAGTGGGAACAATGGAGAAAGATGGAAAGTTTAGGGTCAAGAAATTTAATGGCCAAAACTACTAGTTATGGAAGATGCAGATGGAAGATTATTTATATCATAAGGATCTATTCCTATCGTTGGGTGGAATAGCAAAGAAKTCAACAGGCATGAAGGATGAAGAATGGGAGGTTCTCGACAGAAAAACACTAGGAACGATATAGTTGAGCCTGGAAGCGTCAGTGGATTTCAATATTTTGAAAGAAAAGACAACAAAGGAGTTGATGGATGCATTGTATAAAYTGTATGATAAAACATCGACATCCAATAAGGTATTTCTAATGAAGATATTATTTAATATGAAGATGTCAAAAAATGGGTCTATTGCAGATCATTTAAATGAATTTAATATGGTTACTAATCAGCTAAGTTTTTTAAAAGTGGACTTTGATGATGAGGTCATGGCTCTTCTAATATTTAGCTCATTTCAAGAAAGATAGAATGGCTTGGTCATGGTTGTAATTAACTATGTCTCTGGTTCAAATACTCTAAAATTTGATTATGTTTTTGGTGTTATCCTTAGTGATGAAATGTGATGGAAAAGCACAGGTGAGACATCGGGTAATGCATTAAACATGGAGAATAGGGTAAGACAAAAGTATAGAGGAAATGGCTCAGGGAACTGTGCAAATTCTAGGAAGGGCAGATCCAAATCTAGACTAGAAAATATAGAGCGTTAGAATTGTGGGAAGAAAGGACATCTAAAGAAAGAGTACAGAGCTCCAAATAAACAAAGAGATGGACAGTAGGATAAAAATCAGGAAGAAAATGTAACAGGTGGTGTGTTACAAGATGCTTTGATTCTTTAAGTATATAATATTTCTAAGTATTGGGTAGTAGATTCAGAGGCTTCATTTCATGCCACACCCCATAGGAAACATTTTCTAGATTATGATTAAGGTGATTTTGGACAGGTTCATTTGGGTGATGATGCACCATGGAAAATTCTTGGAATGGGAAAGGTACAAATAAAGCATAAGAATGGAAAGTAATGGTTGTTGAAAGAGGTAAGACATGTTCCATATCTAAGGAAAAATATAAGTTCAACAGGGCATTTGGAAAATGAAGGCTATATATCCATATTTACAGATAAGGCATGGAAGGTCACCAAAGGATCAATGGTGATAGAAAAAGGAGAGAAGGTTGGTACATTGTATTTATGTACTAGTAATATTGATTATTCTACCTCTTTAGCTTCTACAAGAGTGGATACATCACTTTGGCATCATAGACTTGGACACATGAGTGAGAAGAGGATGTAGATACTTCACAAAAGAAATTTGTTTCTAGATATTAAACAAATTGATTTTTATTTTTGTGAGCATTGTGTTTATGGAAAACATAAGAGAGTCAGATTTCTCAAAGTCAGAAAAGAAAAGAAGAGTGAAAGGTTAGAGCTTGTGCATACAGATGTATGGGGACCAACTTAAGTATCATCTCTTGGTGGATCTCATTATTATGTTACTTTTATTGATGATGCAACTAGAAAAACTTGGGTTTATTACATTTGACAAAAATCTAATGTTTTTGATACTTTTAAGAAATGGAAAGCTTTGTTTGAGAATGAGACAAGAAAAAGGTTGAAGTGTCTCATATCAGACAATGGAGGTTAATATTGCAGCAAGGAGTTTGATGATTATTGTTCATATCATGGGATTTGTAGAGAGAAGACAGTTCCAAGAACACCACAAGAAAATGGTGTGTCAGAAAGGATGAACGGGACAATCATGGAGCGTGCAAGGAGTATGAGATTGCATGTTGGGTTGCCCTTACAGTTTTGGGTAGATGATGTAAATATTGTTGTTTACTTAATAAACATAGGACCTTCAATCTCTTTGGATGGTGGCATTCCAGAGGAGGCATGGACAAGTAAAAAGGTAAACTATTCATTTTTGAATATTTTCGATTGTGAAGCATTTGTCCATATTAATAAAGAAAATAGAACAAAGATTGAGGAAAAATCCAAAAAGTGTACCTTTATTGGATAAGGTGTTAATGATTTTGTTCATAACTTATGGGATTATGAAAATCATAAAAACATTAGGAGTAGAGATGTCATATTCAATGAGAAGGTTATGTACAAAGATCAGTTGCAAGGAAAGAAATAGGAAAAAGAAAAACTAGAATACATAGTGCTTCATGAGATCACTGAAAAAGAAATTCCAAAGGTACAAAAAAATCAAAATGTACAACAACAAGAGCAAAAAGTACCTCAAAATCCTCCAAGTGTTGTTAGAATATCTACCAGGTTAAGTAGACCCCCTCAACGATACTCTCCTTCATTTTATTATTTATTGTTGACTGATTCTGGTGAATCAGAAAGTTATGAAGAGGTAATGAAGGTAGACACTAAAAGGAAGTGGGAGAAAGGCATGAAAGAGGAAATGGATTCCTTGGTAAATAAATAGACTTGGGACTTGGTTCATTTTCCTGCAGGAAAAAGAACATCGCAGAATAAATGGGTTTACAAGTTGAAGGAAGAAGATGGAGGAAAAAAGTGGTACAAGGCTAGACTTGTTGTAAAGGGGTTTGCACAAAAGAAAGGTATAGATTTTGATGAAATATTTTCTCATGTTGTTAAAATGACTTCAATTAGGACTATTTTATGTCTTGTGGTAGTAGAGGATTTTCATATTGAACAGTTAGATGCAAAAACAACTTTTCTCCATGGGGATTTGGAAGAAGAGATCTATATGCAACATCCACAGGGGTATGAGGTCAAAGGGAAGGAGATTTTGGTATGCATTTTGAACAAGAGCTTGTATGGCCTAAAGCAACCTCCAAGGAAGTATAATTTGAAGTTTGACAGGTTTATGATAGAACAAGGTTATAATAGATTTTATTATGATCACTGTGTTTATTTTAAAAGGATAAAAAATGGAAGTTGTATTATCTTTCTATTGTATGTAGATGACACGCTTGTTGCAAGGTCTAATATGCAGGATATAAATTTTCTCAAGAAGAAATTGACTAATTCATTTGCAATGAAGGATTTGGATGCTACAAAGAAAATCCTTGGTATGAGAATAACAAGACAGATGAAAAATTGCAAATTGAAATTGTCTCATGGTGAGTACATAGAGAAGGATTTGGAGAGGTTTAGAATGCAGAATGCAAAACCAATTAGTACACCTTTGTCTATCCATTTAAAATTAACTAAGAAAATGTATCCCAAGACATAGGAGGAGATAAAATACATGTCCAGTGTCCCTTATTCATCAGCAGTTAGTAGCTTGATGTATGTGATGGTTTTCACAAGACCAAATATTACACATGCAGTGGGATTTGTGGCCATGTATATGAACAATCCAGGTAAAGAACATTGGGAGGCAGTAAAGTGGATTATCGGGTATTTAAGAGGCATGGATACTCATGCATTATGTTTTGGAGGTTCGACACTATTCTACAGGGATATGTTGATTCAGATATGGCAGGTGATAAAGATAGCAAGATGAGAACCACAAGGTATGTTTTTATTGTAGGTGGAATAGCAGTAAGTTGTATTTCAAAATAGAAAAAGGTTGTTGCACTTTCAACAACAGAAGCAGATTATGTTGTTGCTATAGAGGCTAGTAAGGAAATGATTAGGTTATAGAGGTTTATGGAGGAATTGGGAAAGAAGTAGGAGAATAGTAGGTTGTACTATGATAGTGAGAGTTTCATTCATCTTGCAAAGAACTCAACCTTCCATTTAAAGAATAATCATATACAAACCAGGTACAATTGGATATGATATGTCTTGGAAGATGGAAATTTGAAGTTGGAAAAGATACATACTAGCCATAATCCTGCAGACATGTTAACAAAGGGAGTAACCAAGGAGAAACCGATTTCCTACTCAATTTCAGTTGGCCTTCAAGCATGAAGGTGAAGATGAGAAATTTTCCAGGTCCCAACTGGAGTATAGTCCAGTAGGTACAACACCAGTGGAGTTATTTTGATCAGTCTCCAAGTGGGAGATTCTTGGTTGTGGAGCCTGGTTGTTTTCCTGATTCAGAGGTTTGTTTCAACCTTTCTTGGACCTCGTTCCCTAATGAGGGGTGTGGGGGGTATTTCCCCCCCACAACTATCGCCAGGGGGGGGGCTTGGGAAAAATTACCTTGCAAATTATTGTAATTTCATAGTCAATACAAACCATTCATTATAAGGTCGAAGATCTAACAGTAGAAGTTATTTTAGGGTTTTTTTCCATAGAATGCAACCCTCTCTTATGAGGGAATTGTATTGTGGTTTTGTATTATTGTGAATATTGTATTCTGAGAGAGGATACTGGCAGAGAAAGAATACAAAGTTACAATGGGTGTGTTATAGGTTGTATCCCTTCATTTTTTTGGATAATAAAAAGGAAGAACTTGGTAATTTCTCTGGTGGATGTAGTCCACACTAGGTGAACCACGTATATCTATGTCTCTATTGTATTGTGTATCTTATGTGTTTTATTTCCGAATTTGTTTTATTTTATTGCTCTGTGATCTTGTTTTTCCAACACTTTTACCTAAAGACACATTAGACCAAGTTGATATTAACTAACTCCTAAGTGTCTAAATATCCTAGCATTCCCCCTTAAGAATAACTTGGGATACGATTGAAGGATTTACAAAGGTGACACAATAAGAGAAACAAGGAGGCATTAGAGCTTATCCCCCCTTAATGATAACTTCTTGAACTCCTAACATAGATTGAAGTTTGGAAAACTTCACTTCTGTAAGACACTTTGTGAAAATGTCTACAAATTAATCTTATGTAGGGAAAATAACACTTTAATAACTTGATCATGAATGAGATTTCTGATTAATTACATGTATAGCTCGATGTTTTTGTTGTGCTGATGTTGAAATGGATATTTGCAGATATTGATGGTAGTCTGATTGTCACACTAGAGGGTGGTCGGATTCATTTGATGGAATCCAAAATCTAAAAGGATTTGTCAAAGACAAAATTCTTCTTGACTTGTATTAACCACTACTTAGTACTTTTCTTCTACTAAATAAAGAGCAATAGATTTTTTTTACTTACAAGCCCAAGTGATAAGTCTGAAACGAAGGATGAAAACATAACTTGTGTTATACTTTCGATCATCAGGGTTGTTGGCCCAGTATAAATCAATGAAACCAACAAACAAAGGATTCCTCCCTAAAATCTAATATATCCCAAACTGAATTGTACCTTGTACATATTGAAGTAAACTTTTTCTTTCTTTCCAATTGCTTTCATGGTGTGTTTGTGTATACCTAGAAACAAGACCAACAATAAAGGAAATATCAGGATGGGCTTGATTCAAATATATGTAAGTTTTAAACCTTTTACAGTAATTCAATGCACACACAGATTCTTAACACAGAAAACAAAACAATTGTAATCACACATTTAAACAGATATTTACCCTGGAAACCTAATTGGGAAAACCAACAACCTATTTTAGAGTCGCACCTCTAATTGTTTACAACACAATATATGTGTGTGTGTGTGTGTGTGTGTGTGTGTGTGTGTGTGATCCCTTGGAATATGAAAAACCCATAATCCATTAAACCTGGATTAGAACTCAATCATACTTCCTTAAAAGGAATTACATCACCATGGAACATAAAATCATGTTCCATAAAACCACCAAAGGAGAAAACCATACTGAGAAAAATTGTTTGATTGAAACCTATCGATGATTTTTTTTTCTCCAAAGGGCCCTTCGGGCCCCTTTGCAAACCCCCTCCCACTGAATCGTGTGCAAATAAAATAACAGATGCCCAACAATATTATAGGCTACCAACTAATTGGCGATACAAAGTGGCATCAACTTCTGTAGTAGTACAAGTGGAAACAAGTTTCACACCAGACTGTAAGGGAGAGGGCATTGGCTTATAATATTCCATGTGAAAGCGGTGAATAAGGTCACAAGAAGACTTATACTAGGAAAGGAAAATACCTTCCTTATTTTGGAAAAATTGGAGGCCAAGGAAATAATGCAAATAGCCTAAGTCTGTCATTTCAAATTTCATTTTATGGCTAGATTTCAACTACTAGTGAGGATAAGGTCATCAACATAACGAACAAGTATTATGATATGGATTCCTAATTTTTTAGTATAGACATTAGGGTTAGAATGACATATATAAAAGTTGGTGTCAAGAAGATGTTGGGCCTAAGAAATGTCACTTTTATATCCTCTTTTCCCTTCACTATTCCTTACATTTCATCGTCCCATTAACCTTCCATCATACCATTTCCATAATGATACTTGGGTTTCTCCTTTATTTTCCATTGTATTCATTTTAGTATTATAAGCGAATTTGTGATTAAATATTAGAAAAATAACATATTTTCATTATATATCAAGGTTGGATGAGTTTGATGATGTGTGCAGGTATATGTGAAGATTTCAACAAAGTCAAATATTACCACCTAGCCTCAAATTCGAATTTCATCTTCAAGCTTTGAAGATTTGAAGAATATTTGGGACAATCATTCAAACATATTCAAAGGAGAAGATCATGGAGATTTTGATAGGATATCTTATCCAAGATATGTGTGGAGGATTTGAAGGAATAAGTTGAGAGAATAGTGGATATGTAATTATGACACTCTTCAAGACTCTCATGTGTATAAGAGAGTGTTCTCTCTTCATGAGGGAATCATGTTATTCATAATTGGGGGATTAGCTTGAGAGTTAGAGGATCATCATGTAATTCATAATTCAGTCTTGTAATTAGGAGAAGGGGATTCTTAGCTTTGTTATTCATTCATGCTTTGTCATTTGACTCTTGTAATATAATTTGAGATTTATATATTGTGTGACCTCAGATATGTCTTTTGTCATTCAACTCTTCACATGTTGTATTTATTTCCCAGTTAGTCCTTCAATGTTTTCCTAGATTAATTTCATTTCAGCAATTTAGATTAGATTACTTTCACTTCAATCCTGCATATATAGTGTGTGTGATTTGTAAGCCTACAAACCTCGGATTGACAAATTAAATAGTTGGTAAAAGTACTAAAATGGAATTAAACGACAATATTTCCACCTAACAGAAGAAAGCTATCCATTTTTTCATACCAATCTTGAGGAGCTTGCTTAATACCATAGAGAGATTTATTAAGGAGTCATACAAGGCTAGAGTCATTATGGACATAGCCAAGATGTCGTTCCATGTAGATTTCTTATTTTGAATCCCCATGCAAGAAGGTGGATTTAACATCCATCTTATGGACCTCCCATTTAAGTGAGGCAAAAATGGATAGAACAAGGCAGACGTAATTCATTTTGGCTATGGAGGAAAAGGTTTCATTATAGTCAATGCCTTCAACTTGAGAGAATCCTTTGGCTATTGATTAGGCCTTGTGTCTTTTAACACTTCCATTTGAAGCATACTTAGTTATATACACCCATTTGCATCTGACAAGTTTTATTCCTTTGGAAAGAGGTACAAGATACCAAGTATCATTTCCCATTAAGGAACAACATTATTCATTAAATGTTGTGTCCCAATTTGGATGGACATAAGATTATACAAATGTATCTGGATGATGACTGTATGAAACTTGAGCCAAAAGAGAAGAGGCTCAATAGAACTGTGAATGTTTCCAATGTTTATCTTAAGGATCACCAACTAATTCTCATGGTGAATGGCCCCATCTAGGAAGTGGTGGTTTTTGTGAAGGTTCATGTTCAATGGACTCATCTAGAGGAAGGTGAGTAGGTGGAGATGGATTTTCATCCTCACTGTCATAACCTAAAGAAGAAAACCAAATAGGAATAGAATATGGCACAAACGTTGAAGATGGATCACAAGTCTAATATGGCACAAACGTCGAATTAGGCTCGTTGGACAAGATATTTTCATCAAATTTAACATCTCTTCTAACAATAATTTCATTTGAATGATGTTTAAGAAGTCAATATCCTTTGACATATTCAAAATACCCAACAAAAATGCACTTCTCACTTTTAGGTTGTAATGCTTTCCTTTTCTCATTTGAAATGTGAACCCATACTCTGCTACTAATACATGCAAGTGGCTTACATCTAGATTAATTTTAGTCCATGGTTCTTCCAATGTTATTTTTTTAAAGCCGTTGTGGGAGTGTGATTTACAATGTAATTTTTACAGTTGAGGGCTTTTTCCCAACATTGAAGACTTGATCCTTTAGATTGGACCATACAATTAGCCATTTCTTTTAATGTGTGATTCTTTCTCTCAGCAGCACCATTTTGTTATGGTGTATAAGGAAAAGTATGATGCATTTGAATTCCCTGTGTAGTGTAGTAACTTGTAAATTTGTTGTTCGCATATTCACCTCCATTATATGTTCTTCACCTTTGAAGTTGATTTCTATATTTTTTTTCCACAAGGTCCTTCTAGGACAAGAACATGTCAAAAACTTCACTCTTAAGTTTTAAGAAGTAAACCCAAGTGCGTATGGAGAATTCATAAACGAAATATTAGAAGTACTTGCACCCAGGGAAAGAAGGATAAGAAAGTGAATCACACAAATAACTATGAACAAGTTTCAAAGGGGTTGAGGCATGTTTGTCAAAATTGTCCCAATGATGTTTTTCGAGAACACAACCGGCACAAACACCATCTCTGCAAGAGATGAGAGGGATACCAATCACAATATGTTGATTACATAGTTGTTGCAATGAGTGATATTTAAAATGACCAAACCTCCCATGCCAATGTTTTCTCAAGTCATAACTATGCGCAACAAAAATTGATGGAAAATATGATGACCCAAAGTTGTCAAATTTGTTCAACCTAGTAATATCATCAATAAGTCAAGTTGTTAGGACATGCTTAGGATCTTTTAAGTCCTTGATTAAAACTTGGTGAGGTGAAAACTCTATTTTTTTACCTTCACATGAATGAGTGATATGATAAACTGATAGAAGGTTACAATAAATACTTGGAACACATAATACATTATTGAAATGGTCATTATGTGCTATGGTCGATGGGTTAGCCTGCCCGACCGACACTAACCCCAAACTTCCACACCCAAACAACAAACAATGTTGGGTCATATGTATATGCCAACTTGACTGGGGCTAGTTGGACCACACCAAAGTGTAAGAAGTGTGGGCATATGGTGTAACGGTCATATTTGTTGAAAGTGTTGGGGGCTGGGGCTAGACCCTAACCCTTTATTCCACTGAATATACACTATGGTAAGTTTAAATATATGTTTTAAACATTATATAACAAGTACTACTGTGAGCGGGATGGTAGCCTGACCCTTCCAAGTCGCTTTCCACCTAGACCGAAGGTCATGAGTTCGACTCCCCGGAAGTCCATACAAACATTTAACACAACGAACAATTGAGGGGTGCCACGTGGCAACCCAAGACTGGGCCACATGGTACCATGCTATTCTCTCATACAAGGACATGTGTCAACACCTGATTCAACCACTTGTCACATGATTTCCCTATCAGTGTGCCAATTGTACCTGCCACATCATCCCGTGCCATGTTTCACCCTTGCAGTGGTGCCAGTTTCACAATATGACTTGTCCACATCTACACCTACCCACGTCAATGCCTATCCACATTAGCATGCCAATGCACCTTGCCACATCACCTATATGACCATATGACCTGTACAGTCAACTTCCATGCCAGCACTGTACAGTCATTAGATTTTGCATGTTTGGCCAAATGAATAAATCATGATATCTTTCACATACGAAGTCTGTTTGATCCCGTTCAAGTTGAGTTGGGTTATGATTGACGAGGCCTACGCACACGTCCATTTTGAATCCATTCTGAACATTTTGAGTTTTAGGCTTTCTTGGACCCATTTCGGTTACTGGATCCATTCTGGATCACATCTCCCCACTAAAGACCTTTTGGTCCTCCAAAAGGATACTAACCAGTCACCAAAGTGTGGGATAGGCCACCCCACTTGTTCTCTATCTTTAAACTATGTCATGTGCACCTGTCTCATCAAGGTCAACTATAAAACAACCATGATAACTGATGGCATATTGTTATCCCCTTGTAGTTTATCACATCTTACTGATGCCACTATCATCCATGTTGATAAAATTACTAGTGAAACATAAAAAATATGACTGCAATTTAGCTAATATGTTTGTAATACTTGCATGACATTAGCTTATCTTGAAGCAAAGTGTGATTGATCATCCATTCTACAATCATATCCTGTTCTTTCTTAAGATCAATTACATGAGATTTGAAACAATTATACGTGTGTTGCTTGCATGGGATGCCTTTCTTAATTGTTCCATTATTTGAAGAGATTGATTTTCTTTTAAATTATGAGCATGCACAACATATTATTTTCATTCTTTGATTAAGTGATATTGATTTTGTTCCTTGTAGAAGATTGCTTTGTGATCATACAAATAAGGATTTCCTAATACCATTCCACATTCATTGAGTGGCACCACATCACATGTTACCTCATCCATAAACTTAGATAAAATTGCAAACTTTAATGTGCGCTGCTTTGTTATATGCAATTTATGATTGTTGCTTATCCATTTAAGTGAGTAAGTCTTATGATGCATCTGAGTGTTTAATCCCAATAGTTTAAACAAATCCTTTGAAATCAAGTTATATTGAGATCCACTATCTATCAATGTGTCGACCTTAGTATGCCTCATAATGACCCTTAAGTGAAACAATTTACTTCTAGAATCAAATCCATCACTAATTTCACCTGCCAAACCAACCATTGATATTTTAGATTCATCTCCCGAATCCAATCCCAAGTCTATTGGTCGTGTTTCTACTGCAACTATTTGCCTCCCTTTTATTTATTTGAACCACATCGGTCTCTTCTTAGGATGAAATTGTCAACTATGGTCCTCATCATGCCCTTCTTTCTTGCAATTCTTGCAAGAGGTGTTGGCACAGGGGCAGACCCAGGGTTCAATTCTTCAACAACGCACCAACAAAACCCTAAATACCAACCCTTTCGACAACACCTGCGAAGCAGGCGAAGTCTCACCCGAGGTAGAGGCAGGGGGGTTACATGACTCAGATGTCTGTAACTAAACTGGGACATAGATATGTGATTACAACACTTCATAGAGTATTATATTAACACTTACAAGATAATAACCATTAAATCATTAGCTTCATTAACATCGCAGAACAAACCCTAAGGTAGATCGACGTAGTAATAGTAGAGCTTAAGAACTTCAACCACTTAGCACATAGCAACGAGTTAGATCTAGCATTTATTCATAAATCACAAGTAAGAGCTGATCACTATCAGATCTATTCATTATACATAATAACAAATAACTAAGTAGATAAATGACAAACACACATAGCACAAAGCACATCAAAGACATAAGATATACATGGTTCACCCCAGTGTGGGGCTACATCCACCAATTGCTTCGTCTTCTTTATTATTCTTCTCAATCTATTACATTCATCTTCTACTGTGCACTAAGCCATAGAGCTAAGCTTCGCAAAGGACAGGAGAGCTGCGCATTGAGTGCCAGATCCTCCTTCCCAAAACTAGGTCATTACACAAAACCCACTTCTCTATCAAGCACAAAGCCTTACATATACATTATGTTGCACTAAGAAACCCAAAACTACTTGCACTTAGCCTTGCAATCCACTTAGAATTCACTTCTACTACTTTACAATCTTAATTATTTATACTTTTACAATAAGGCCTAAACATGGGAGAACCCATGGGCCAACATCCCATAACCCTTCAAAAAAACCCTGGGAACCTGTTGTTGGGTCCACAAAGCCCACAAAACAAGTAAGATATGTGATCTCAGCTCCACCTGGGTGCTCCTTCCTCAATCACTGTGTCTAAGTCCAAAATGTGGTCATTCCTGACCAAGATTTCCTCAAAACTTGGTCGAGGGCCAACATGCCCCCAACACTCACCTATGACTCGTCCTGAGTCACTCAGGCCTAGGCAAAGCTACTTTGAAGGCCTCGAGCTTCAATCAAGTGAACTTGACTTATTGCTTCATCTAAGCCTCTTTCTCAATGAGCTCTTGAATCATCTACTATGTAACATGCCCTTCCAGGCATTGTTCCACTGTCACAACAACCTGGTCTAGTTGCGATCCTTGTCCTTCAATTTCTTCAAACACATTGCAAGCTTCATCCTACACAAGTTGCAGCTTCTACGTGACTTCCATTACCCTGCCTTGGATGGTAGTAATTTGTTGTTGTATCACGTGTTGTTCTTATGATCTCTTCATTCTCTCTACTGTAGTGAGTAAATTCATTTGCACCTATAGTGACAGTGACTGCTGCTACGCCTCCTATAGCTGCGCTTCCAACTTCCTAAGATTTCTATCTTCTGTGAGGCATTCATAGGTCTGTGCACTTATGTTTCTCAACTATTTGCATTCTGAGGCGAGGGCTCTGAGCCTTCTGACTTTTCTCTTAGTGGCTTCCTCCCTTTGGTCGCGCACTTCCTGCGAAGCACTTGGTACTGCTTGGATCTCCAACTCTATTACCCTTGCTTGAAGCTGTTGGATGGCCTCATTGAGCTTCATCACTTGAACCTCGACTACCTCATGTTCCTCCTATGCCAAGCCTGACACAGAGCAAAGTTCTCTTCTCACCACTTCTTTGACAATAGTCTTCTCTGCAAGTAGTTGTTCCTTTTATCTCTATATCTTTGCTCTGTATTCCTTGAGGATCGCTTGAAACCCATCTTTATCATTTTCATAAGTGGTTACACAGTATCGTGCAACTTGTAGTTTCTCTAAGATTTCCTCTTTATCTTTCTTCAGGGATTTTGTAGCCTTTTCCCTTTCTTATTGAACTTTCTGAAGTTGAGCCTCTATTTCATCTGCTAATCTTCTCAATTGGGTAGGCTCATCCCCCAATTATATAGTCTCTGACGAGGAAGGCGTAGTAGGTACTGTGTAGATCAATTGAATAGCTAATTGTATCTCCTTCAACTCTTCCTCGACCCTTCCATACAAATCCTCTTGCTTCACTCCATATCTCTGCAAGATATCTTCAGATGCATCCTCCATCACTCTGTGGACTAGACCGATATCATCCTCTGTGAGCATGGCCTCTAGCTGGGGCTTACTAGCACGGGTCTTCTTTCTTGTCGAAGGTTTCTATGTAGAAACCTTCCTCTTTCGTAGTGTGTCTGTTTGAGTAAGGGGATCTTTCGGAAGTGTAGCTTTGACTTCTTCTTTCTTTTCTCCTTCTTCCACTTCTCCTTGTCCATCTTCTTGGTATTATCCTCCTCCTCCTTTTGTGGGTGAGCCAAATACAATTTCTTCCAAGGTGCTATCCTCCTCATGAGTCTATATATTCTGAACTTCCTCCTTTTTCTTCTTCTTCTTCACACTAGACTATCCTACATGCTCGAACAGGGTGACCAAGGGGCTTCTTATAATGTCAACGTCATAGAGTTCAACATCATCGAAAGGTGTATGAAACTCCTCTGGCCATTCCTTTGTGATATTCTCCATGTATTCATCGATCAGATTGTAATAATATTATAGCTCCTCCTTGCTCTCATCTTTTCACACAATTATATATATAAAATGTGGATCTACACGGAACTTGGCTATTAGTCTATACTGGTGCAAGGTGTGCGGTGTCATGCATGGGAAAAAATCGATGGAAACCTTTAGTTGCTGATAGTATGCATTGAACACAATGTTCAAATTCCATTTATTTGACATTTCGTTGGTGTACCACAAGGTTTAGAACCTCGCAGCCAACGTCTCCGATAGTTCTATCTCTAGGAAGGTGGTTCCTTCCATCATTTTCCATGCAACAAATGCAATCAATATGAGCAACCAGCTAAAGTGGAACTCATATCCCTGATCCTGAGCTTCGTGATAGTATTTCTCAAGCTCATTGACGAGGTAACTCGCCCAATTCATCTGCATCCCCTCCATGCATTTTCATGTGAGGTCCACCACAAACCCGGTGACTTGCATGGGGCGATTATTTCTTATGAGCTTTCCATATATGAGTTGGAAAGCGAGGCGCATTACACCATCCTAGATAAAGGCTACCTTGTAGCCTCAATTTCCATTCTCGACTTCACCATAAGGCTCCTTAATTTGCTATTCCAAGGAGCGATCTGAGGTCTTCCCTGGGTAAAATGGTTGAAGGTCGGGTCCTTGCATGCTCAATTCTGTAATCCGGTGGATCAACACCACATCCACAGTAATCCACCGTTCCATGGTAGCATGACAAGAGGATTTTAATGCAAGTATTGAACTCCTGGTGTCGGAAAAAATAGGAAATATTCATCATGTTAAGTATCGTGGACTACGCCAGCTCCTTAATCCATGGCTGGGAGACCAGGTGATGCTTCTTCCCAATAGTCTTCGTCAAATATATGTGAGGTGTGAGAGAGGCATAGTTCTTTCTGTCTCCAAGGTTGAAATCATTGTTCTTTAGTAGTGGGATATGTCCCAACTGACTTCCCACTATGCTTATTCCTTTCAGGATGTATGCAGTGATCAATGTGTACTCAAAGTCCTGTGGGATGTTGTCATGGTTGACCGCGCCAACCAAGGTTGGGATATAATCTAGTAAGATTGACAGGATCTGCTTCACATTCACCATATCTCTGCCATGCTTAATTCACTACTCGGTTCCAAGGTTAGTATGTCTGGATTGTCATCCAGTCAAAGGGGAAGCCTATAGTCCCCTGGTTGATGATGTTTGTACTCCTTCATACATAGCTTTATCATCCATAAACTTCTTAAGAAATTCCTCGACGGACTTCTCTAACTCACTGCATTCAGCCAACATTCTCACTCTTAACAAATAGGTCGGGGTAGGTGAGAAAATAAGCCGAGTAGACAAACGGACAATGACGTCTAAGAACACAGCTCGACACACAATCATTTCTCTTCTTGTCTCATATAATCACTGGTAGCAAAAACTGGTCCCGATGCAGCGTTTGACGGGTTAAATAAGCGAGCATCGTAACAGATTCTTCCAACGGGCAGGAATGATTCTATTAATGAAAATCTATTTGTTATGGTGCAGTATCAACATCCCAAATTCAGTTCATCCACCCATAAATGTGTTTCCTAGTTGTTTCAGAGCATTGTTCTAATAGTCTGGGTGCCTCCAACAAGCATATAGCTTCATTGGGGTGAATTCTCATTCTGCATGGTTCTGTTGTTTCGGCGAGGTTCAAATCCTGTGAAGTCTTCCATGTAACTTCCTGTAGCTTTTCCAACATGGCTTTCTTCTTACTGAGCTTCCTTGCCTTCTTTCCTGTGATCTGAGTCTCTCTAACTATTTCTGAAATTCTGTCTCCATTCCTATTCTTATCTTCTCCTGGCATAGCAACTTCGCATTGTTGATGTGCTTTCAAAGGGTTCGAAGTTAATACTTCTTCTCTTAATTCGAGGGTGGTTATTCTTCTTTATTGCATGGATATTTCCTTCAAACCTTCTTGCTTTATTTCAACCTCTACAACTAATTCTCTTGTGTTCTGTTGCTTCGACTTATCTTCTCGTTCTTCTATTAGTCGGTCTATTTTTCTAGCTATGAAATCCCTTAGTTCTTTCTTTTTCTTTTCTGTAGCTTCCTCCTCTTCTTTCCTTCTAATATGATCCTCCTTGATCCAAGTCTTTCCTAACAAAAGTGAGAATGAGGTGATGTTCTCAACAAACTTAATAACTTCAAATTCCTCTTTAGTCGATGTTCCATGGATGATAACATGTACATTAGTAACTCTTCCACATAAGGTTATCATCTTTCCTTTAAACAATCCTATCCTTCCTAATGAAGGTACCATAGTAGGCTTTCCTAAAATTTCCCAAGTGTCTTATGTCATAATATTCACTTGTGTTTCCTCATCCAAGACATAGTCTATGTCGAAGTCTCCTATTCTTCCATTTATGTGTTTTTTTACATTCAAGATCTTAGGTAAACTGACATCCTTGTGATCATTCATCGTTTCTTTAAACTGTGACAACATAGTTTGAGATTTTTCTAACTCATTCTCTTGATTATTCTCTAATATGATCTTATTATCTTAAATTCCTTCATAGTTTTCTTGTCTCATGTTCATTTGTTCGACTTTAGCAATCATCTTTAGACAATCCTCAACTTCATGATCAACAATTTTACAACAAAGACAAACAGGGTCTGTACCAAGGAATTCCTTAGAAATATGTCCTGGTCTTCTGCAGTTATAACATAGTGTCAATCCTCTCTTTCTCTTGTAATTTCCACAACTTCTCTTGTACTGCGCACTAGGATCACAGTGCTAGACCTGCAATCTGCAAAATTTCTTTTTAGGTTCCTGCATCCACTTATTAGTCCAACACTTATTTCTATGCATAGGAATAACATATCTTTATTTATTTCTATCAAATTTATTCAGATCAACTCTTTCTTCCAACTGCACCCTAGCTTTCAAACTAGGACATAATCTATTAAACATGCCTAAATTCATGCTTTCGAAACAAATTTTTTTGCTTATCTTACTCTTATCAAAGCACAAAGATTTACATATTTTAAGATCTTACCTCTTCTCTTAAGATCGAGTTTCTTTCTTAGCACAGAGCTTCACAAGCCAAGTAGAATACTGTGCACCACAACAACATATCTACGCACATATATTCTCTTTCCTTTAGTTCAGTTCCGAGCAATCACAGTTTTAGGTCCTGGAAATGAAACCATTTGTTGACACAGGGGAAGACCCAAGGTTCAATGCTTCAACAACGCACCAATAAAACCCTAACTATAGGACCTTTCGGCAACACCTGCGAAGCAGGTGAAGTCTCACCCAAGGTAGAGGTAGGGGGGGTTACAGGACTCAGATGTCTATAACCAATATGGGACACAGATCTGTGATTACAAAACTTTGCAGAGTATTCTATTAACACTTACAAGAAAATAATCATTAACTCATTATCTTCATTAACATCACGGAACAAACCCTAAGGTAGATCAATGTAGTAACAATAGATCTTAATTACTTCAACCACTTAGTACATAACAATGAGTTAGATGTAGCATTCATTCATAAAGCACAAGTAAGCACTCAGCACTATCAGATCTATTCATTAAACATAATAACAAAGAACTAAGAAGATAAATGACAAACACACATAGCACAAAGCACATCAAAGACACAAGATATACGTGGTTCACCCTAACGTGGGGCTATGCCCACTAAATTATTCGTCTTCTTTATTATTATTTTAAATCTCTTACATTCATATGATCTTGTGTACTAAGCCACAGATCTAAGCTTTGCAGAGGACAAGATATTTGCGCATTGAGCGCCAAATCCTCCTTCCCAAAATTAGGTCACTTCACAAATCCCACTCCTCTATCAAGCATGAAGCCTTACATATACATTCTTGTTGGCCCTTGACCAAGTTTTGGGAGATACTTGGTCATGTTTGACCATTTTTGGGACTTCGACAACCTGTCGAAGATGGAGCGCCAAAAGAAGCAGATATTGTGGAATCTCGACCCACTTTTGGGTCCTTTTTGGATTCTCGGGATAATGTAACGAGAATGGGATGTCGGCCCATGGGATTTTCCCATTTTTAGGCCTATTTTGTATCTATAAATAGGCAATCTAGGCGATGTAAGTAAATGGGTACATCTATGTGATGTAAGCTAAGTGCTAATAGATTTTGTAAGTGCTCTATGCATGACTGTAAGAGGCTTACAGAGATAAGTGTAAGTCGTTTTAAGGAGTTGTGGAAGGATTTGTGCTATAGCACGAGGAAGAAGGATCTAGCGAGCTATTCAGATATTCTATCCTATGCGAAGAAGGTTTTTGGTGGCTTTGTGTTGTAATCGATTGAAGACTCTAATAAAGAAGAAGAGTTGGTGGACATAGCCCTAGGGTGGGGGTGAACCATGTAAATCTGTGTGTTACACTTTGTTATTCGACTTGATGTGTTTATCCATTCTTTTTCTAAGTGCTTTTATATATTTAAATAAATCTACTTATGCTTTGTGCTTCTTAGAGGTGTGTGAATGTTAGATCTGACATGTATGAAGATGTTTAGTGTTGATCTACCAGATCTGATCTGTTTAACTATTGCTAAGTGCTGAAATACCTCAGATCTAAGTGAATGTTGTGATTCTCTATGCTATCTGCGAAGTATAATAAGGGTTGAATATTGACAAATGATCTATGATAAGTACTTTATAAGTGATATAATCACAGATCTGTGTTCTAGCTAAGGTTGCAGACACATGAGTCCTGCAACCACCCCTGCCTCTACCTCGGGTGACACTTCATCTGCTTCACAGGTGTTGCCGAAAGGGCTGGTAGTTAGGGCTTTGTTGGTGTTCTCTTGAGCGTTGAACCCTGGGTCTGCCCCTGTGACAACAAATGGTTCCCTTGCTGGGAACTGAAATTGTGATTTCTTGGAACTAAGAAAGAAGAGGCTTGTGCAAAAGAAATCTTTGTGCGTAGATCTGTGCCCTAGCATGCAGTACCCTACTCAGTTTATAAATCTTTGTGCTAAGAAAAGAAGTTTGATCTGAAGAAAGAAGGTCAGATCTAAAAGAAAGAAGAAAGATCTGGAAACTTTGTGCCAAGAAGAAGGTCAGATATGAGATAAAGAGGTAAGATATGTAAGCTCTGCGCTCTGATAGAGGTAAGAATAGTTAAAGAAGAAAGATCTGAAAGATTTATGCTCTGTAAAAGTAAGATAAGAGAATTTTTTGTTTCTAGAATATGAATTTAGGTATGTTTGATAGATTCTATCCTATCTTGAAAACTAGGGCACTAATAGATGAAAGAAGATTTGATATAAGTAGATCTGATAAGAATAATGAAAGATATGTTATACCTATGCATAGAAAGAATGTTTGGACTAACAAATGGATGCAGGATCCTAAAAAGAATTTATTGCAAGTTAAATCCTATGATTCTAGTGCACATTATCAAGGGAGTTGGGGATCATTTAAAGGAAAGAGAGGATTGACCCTCTATTACAGTTGTAGAAGACTAGGACATCTTGCTAAGGAATGCCCCAGAAGAAGACCTAGTTGTCTTTGTTGTAAGGCTATGGACCATGAAGTGTTGGATTTCTCTAGAATGATCGCTAATATTGAAGGAATGAATCTGAACCAAGAAAACCCTAAGGAAAATATAGAAAAGGCAGAACCCCAGCAAGAATCAGAGAAAGTATTGATACAAATGAAGGATACCTTGAGGACCACTGACATGTCAGATTATCAGATATTTTCAAAGAAAAAGAATGCATTGAAAAAAGAATAGGGGACTTCGACATTGACTGTGTTATTGATGAAGAGACACAAGTGAATATTATGCCAGAAAGAACTTGGGAAGCTATAGGGAAGCCTACTATGATCCCTTCATTAGGAGGAATAGGACTATTCAGAGGGAAGCTGGTAAGTTTATGTGGGAGGCTTGCTCAGATATCTACAACTATCAATGGAACTTCGACAAAGGAATATTTTGAGATTATAAAATGTATTGAAAACAACGCCCCGTTTACCATGTTACTAGGGAAACCTTGTATTGAAAGAGATCAAGCCAGATGGAAAGAATAAAAAGAAGCCTCGGAACAGAAAAAACAAGAGTTAAAATATTTCATGACCAGAAGGATCGCTCAATTAATTAAAGAACAGGAAAATGGATCAAAGCTATTTGACCCTAGAGACTCTGATGTCGAAGCTGCAAGACCACTAGAATACCCTCAAAAGACTAAAGTACTTACTCCAGAGGAAGAAGAGATGTTAACCCTGAAAGATACTCAACAATGCGTAGTAACTATATCTAAAGAAGATAAGAATCGGAATGGAAAGAAGAATACTGAGACGAAGCTCACTAGAAAGAAGGCTACGAAGCTAAGTAGGAAGAGGGCTAAGATTGAAAAATTACAGAAGGTTCCAGAGGGAGCCTTGCAAAAGAAAAATTTGTAGAATTTGAGCTTTGTCGAGATATCAGAACATCGACATAGGTCACTTCATTGTGGCGAAGCAATATAGTTGTTGGAGACGATATATCTATTCGACTAATGCTCTGAACGGCTAGAAAAACATTATGGCTCACCACCTGACTGATGGAACACACCATAAAGGATAGAACAAGAGTTAATGAAGCCTCATTCCTATTGCAAGCAATCTCTTACTAAGTTTCCTATTTATCCGGCCGCGCCATGCACGAAGAACACTTTTGCCAAATTGAGAATTTGAGCTCGCAACCTTGTTTAAGATTGTCCAGTGATCATTACGTCCTTACTTTCCATCTTATTACCATGTCTACATTACTTCGTGAACCCAATATTATTAGCCCCGAGCACGTATGTCCGAGGATCTTAGCGCACTTGAAGAATCTACGAAGGAAGTACTCGTTGATCTTAGGACCAAGAAAGTCATGTCAGAAAGAATGATGTAAGAATCATCGACATGAGGAGTCCAAGATTCTCCATTGATTGCTCGTGGAGTAGGAACTTCCAGAATCATCACAGAGATGAGAACAAAGCATAGAGACGATATCGTGAATGCTAAGTTGATTCCAAGAATATTATCTTCGTATATACATCCTCTGAGAGGTGCAGTGAATGGAGATAGCGTGCCTAGATATTTTGACTATGCCTTGGTCACTGCGTACCTCCCAAAAGGGATACACATAGTTCACATATACCAGGACAAGATAACAACGCTAAAGTTTAGTGACTTCAACCTTGGAGATCGTAAAGCTTACAGTATGCTCACCCTGCATAAGTATCTGACCAAGATGAAAGGCAAGAATTCAAATATTATCCCCCAGCCTTGGACCCATAACCTCACACAGTATATCTTGCTTAATGTTATGAAGATCCCGCACTTCATATGACATCAAGAAGTGAATGCATTTGTTAAGTTGCTATTATCCTGTTATCATGAAGGATATTTATGGTTGAACCGACGTATCATAGTGGATATGACCTTGATCCATCGGATCATCGGGCTTAGCAATAAAGGCCCTGACCCATATGATTTTTACCCTAGAAAGACCATAGACCAAGCCTTAGCATAGAAGATAAAAGAGACTTATGGCGAATTCGAGAAGGGCACGTATGGCTACAAGGTAGCCTCTATTCATAACAACGCAGTATGCCTCGCCTTTTAGCTGATCATAGGGAAGTTAGTTTGCAAGAATTGACCAACCCAAGTCACTGGATTCGTAGTAGACCTCGCAGGAAAGTCCATAGAGGGCCTACAGATGAATTGGGTGCAGTACTTGGTAAACCAACTGGAGCTCGACTGTAGAGAAGCCTAGGACCAAGGATATGAGTTCCATTTCAGTTGGCTCTTGATCCTGGTTGCTTTCATTGCATGAGAGATGCCAGAAGGTGCGACCTTCCCGAACATCGAGCCATTTGAACGATTGGTCACAAATTTTAATACCCTATCATACTCGAATGATATATATAAAAAATGGTAGTTAAATTTCGTTTTTCATTCAAATTATAATCAGTTGAAAATAACTATCCAGTCTACATTGCACATCACTCCGAACACCCTCTACAGGTTTCGACCCTTGATGAAGTTCAACGCAGATGTACACTTTCTCTACATCACAACGCGTGCTGACGAGCACAAGAAGCAGTTACAGTCCTATTATAGATTAATAGAAGAAGATATGGAGGAGATCACAAAGGAATGGTCGACAGACCTCCTTTTTCTAGCTGACCCTGCAGACATATCTGATGTAGACATTCTAGAAACTGCGCAGGATCTACCTGGACCTAGCATGCAATAGAAGATCAACGAAGTGAAAGACTTAAGTAGTGCCTCGGTGAATACTTCTTCCATCACGCCAGATCAAGAGGGTGATGGTGAAGAGTTAGAATAAGTCAAACAGAAGCACAAAGACAAAGCAAAGATTTTGAAGAGAAAGGGTTCACCTCATAAACCTTCTTCCTGAAAGAATTCCAAAGCTCCCGTGACTAAGCTACAGACCAAACTGACTCCAGTCGACTTCAATTTCATCATTGTAGCCCTGAACGATACTACTCTAGGGATAGTAGAGACACAGGAGGTGAAGTAGGAGTAGATGTATACTCGTATTGATATTGAACTCCAAGGGGTGTAGCAAGCACTACAGTCTAGCCACGCAGTCTCCACTGCGCCTCTGATAGTAGGAACACCAGAACCAGGGGATGCACTAGCTCAACTCCACCAGATTTCTGATGCAATCGAAGCTCGCCTTCCATAGGCTCAAGAAGAAACATCGCAAGCCACTCAATATTTAACACAGGTACATGGAGTTCTTATGGAGTAGTGCAGCACGTTAGAATGAGAAAAGACTGCTCTCCAAGAAAAATGGGATGCAGAGAAAGTAGAGCTACAACAAAGAAAGGAACAGTTGCTTGCAAAGAAACTCGAGTTAAAGGAACTGGTCAATAGATCACTTTTCTCTGTGACCATCGTCGAAGTACAGATAGAAGAATGGGTTCCACAGCAGGTGTCACAACTGGAAGGAGTAATTCAAAAGCTCCAGCAGGGCATTGCAGAACTAGATCTTTGCATAGTACTTGAGACCCTGTAGGAGATCAGAGACCAAAGAGAAATAACTTCCTGTAGCACAGTTGAAAGACTGAAATCTCTTGCATTGGAGTGCAAGAAGATGAGTAGTCGCAATGCTTAGACATATGAGAAACTCACCAAAAACCTAGAGTTATATAAACTGGAATCGCAGCTCCAGGAGGCAAAGTATGAAGCTAAAAAGCTACAGACGCAGCTAAAGGCCCTGTCACCCATAGAAGGAATGAAGATATCTCACAAAAAATGCACGTCCCAAAAACATATCCATATGATCTAGAGAAAAGTGATGGAAGTGACTCAACAACTTCAACCGGTGAAAGATAAGGCATGTCAGTTGTTCATAGAGGTTGAAAGCCGAGGAGCAAAGCTAGAACAAGTTGTGAGTGCAACAGAACATCACCTAGAGTGACCTGTCAATGACACACTCATCCAGGAGTTTTCTTAGCAAGAGGTCGTAGCACAACATCAGGTCGAAGCATCTTGAACCAAGCTCGAGGCATTCGAGGTAGAATTGATCAGATCAGAGTGACTCGAGACGAGTCACAGGTGAGTGTTGGGGGCATGTTGTCCCTTGACCAAGTTTTGGGAGATACTTGGTCATGTTTGACCATTTTGGGACTTTGACAACCCGTCGAAGATGGAGTGCCAGATGAAGCGGATATTGTGGAATCTCAGCCCCACTTTTGGGTCCTTTTGGGGATTTTTGGATAATGTAATGGGAATGGGATGTTGGCCCATGGGATTTGCCCATGTTTAGGCCTATTTTGTATGTATAAATAGGCAATCTAGGCAATGTAAGTAAAGGGGTGCATCTATGTGATGTAATCTAAGTGATAATAGATTTTGTAAGTGCTTTGTGCATGACTGTAAGAGGCTTACAGAGCTAAGTGCAAGTCATTGTAAGGAGTTTTGGAAGGCTTTGTGTTGTAGTGCAAGGAAGAAGGATCTAGTGAGCTGCGCAGATATTCTGCCCTATGCAAAGAAGGTTTTCAATGGCTTTGTGCTGTAACTGATTGAAGACGCCAATAAAGAGGAAGAGTTTGTGGATGTATCCCGAGGGTGGGGGTGAACCACGTAAATCTGTGTGTTATGCTTTGTGCTTCTACTTGATGTGTTTATCCCTTCTTTTCCTAAGTGCTTTGATATATTTAAATAGATCTTCTTATGCTTTGTGCTTCTTATAGGTGTGTGAATGTTAGATCTAACATGTATGAAGATGCTTAGTGTCGATCTACCGAATCTGATTTGTTTTACTGTTGCTAAGTGCTGAAATACCTTAGATCTAAGTGAATGTTGTGATGCTCTGTGCAATATACAAAGTATAATAAAGGTTGAATATTGACAAATGATCTATTCTAAGTACTTTGTAAGCAATATAATCACATATTCATGTCCCAGCTAAGGTTGCAGACACTTGAGTCTTGCAACCACCCCTGCCTCTACCTCGGGTGAGACTTTATCTGCTTCGTAGGTGTTGTTGAAAGGGCCGGTAGTTAGGGATTTTTTGGTGCGCTCTTGAGTGTTGAACCCTGGGTATGCCCCTGTGCCAACAATTCTATTGCACTAAGCAACCCAAAACTACTTGCACGTAGCCTTGCAAGCCACTTTGACTTCACTTCTACTACTTTACAATCTTACTTATTTATACTTTTACAATAAGGCCTAAACATGGTTGAACCCATGGGCTGACATCCCATAACCCTTTACAAAAACCCTAGGAACCCCTTGCTGGGTCCACAAAGCCCACAAAACAAGTGATATCCACAATATTAGCTACGCCTAGGCACTCCTTTCTTGATCATTGCATCAAAGTCCAAAAAGTGGCCATTCTTGACCAATATTTCCTCAAAACTTGGTCGAGGGCCAACAAGAGGGCTTCTCTTCCTTTCTTTCCATTGAATTTTCCTTCTTGCCATTCCACTTCCTTTTTTCCTCTTTTCTCGAAGATGATTCCCCTCATACACCAACTCTTGTTTTCCCTACCTCAATGTATGTTGCTTGAACATAAACCTCAACAACATTAGTAGGTCCAAACATAAATACAGTGTTACGAATATGTGCAAGTAAACCTCCTATATACTTCATAAGTGTTTCTTGGGTATCTAAAGGAATATCTAACATCAATGCCATTTTACGAAATCCATCTGTGTATTCTTGCATTGTTTGTCCTTTTCTTAGTTTAAGACCTTGTCATTCAATTAAAGCCTTCTCTTTATAACCCAAAGGATAGAATTTCTTTCTAAGTGCATAAATAAAAACTTGCCATGATGGAAATACATTACCCACTTGTTGCATGCCATTTTGCAGCTTGCTTTGCCACCAGATGAGTGTTGTGCCTAGAAGTCGAAGCAATGCCAATTTGATTTGAGTTGCCTCATCTTTGATTTGTTGCACACTACAATAAACCTCCATGTGTCTGACCCAATTATCAATCCTCTTTGCATTGACTTCACCATCATACATGGGTAATTCAAATTTCACATCAAGCTTAAGTAAAGGCATTTCATTTTTATGTTTATGGGAATGTTTTCTTGCGGTGGATTTGGAACTTGAACTTGAAGAAGAAGAAGAAGTTGATGGAGAAGAAGGAGGTGAAGGAGGAGTTTGAGGAGGATCCTCTCCTTCTTCACTTTTTACCTTTGAATATCCACCTAGAACCGGTCTCTTCTATTCCAAGTAATCTTCATTTTGAACCTTCATCATCTCTGACATGGCGAAGAAAGTTTTTTGAAAATCTTTCTCATCATGAGAAAGTCCATATTTTGATGCCATCTTCTCACTTTGAGAAGCTCTCTTTATTGATCCAATCTCAGGATTCTCTTCAACAATATCGCCTTCACCATGATTCATCATGTCCCTGGTAATCATGCAAACTCAAAAACCAACCGTCAACTAGCTCTGATACCACTTGATCCAAAAAGATATTTTAATGACTATGGTTGAGTTATTTTGCATGAGTTAAATTACCATTTAGGAATTGAATGAAATAGGAAGAATTAAAGATGAAACATGGAAGGCATAATATAATATACATATCTAGAAATAATCATAAAGAAACAACAAACCATAAACACCAAAGTGATAACGGAGTTTGACAATCTCGCCTACGTCTCCAGGCCTTTGTCTCAGTGGGTAAGGCTTTATTATTTATGTTCAAAGCTTCAAATGTACATCATAAAAGTGCCAAATGGATTACAAAATCATCTTTTTGTGTTCTTACATATCTTAAGAACCCATCAGAACTGACGACACTAAAAAAAAATGAACGAAGCTCCCAAAAATGGCCCACAAAGGTGCTCTTCTCAATGGCTTCCCTATATAAAAATGGATTTGGCTCAACAATTCTTCAGCATTTTATTTTTATGAACCTTCCTTCCTTGGATTAAAGAACCTCTGGTTTATATAGACTTGAAGTGGGTAACAACCTCCCAACTTCTCCCCAATATATGGCCTAAAAAAGGGCTCAAGATCCTCCAAAAATGGCTAAAATTCATCAATATCAGGCATTAATTCAATAAAAATCATATAATAAAATGGAAAAACCCACTGTTGGGAAAAAATGCAGGCACAACCCCCAAAATTTGGGCTCCTGGTCATTTGGAGCACTTCCATGTGCCCAAGTGCTAAGGCTTGGTGTGTTGACCCCCTTGGATTCCTGACCCTGGTCGTATGTTGTAGCCATGTGGCCTTGGGCTCATATACTCCACACACTATCTGATTAGACCCCTGTCATTTTAGCCTATGGTTATGCACCTTGGTCGACGGGCTAGCCCAGTTGACTGACACTAACCCCAAATTTCCGTGCTCAAACAATAAACAACATCGGGTCATATGTATATGCCAACGCGACTGGGGCTAGCTGGACAATGCCAAAGTGTAATAAGTGTGTGCATATGGTGTAACAGTCGTATGTGTTGAAAGCGTCGGGGGATGGGGCTAGACCCCATCCCTTTATTCCACCAAATATACACTATGGTAAGTTTAAATATATGTTTGAAACATTATATAACAAGTACTACCGTGGGCAGGTTGGTAGCCCGACCTTGCCAAGTCACTTGCCACCCGAACCAGAGGTCATGGGTTCGAATCCCCGGAAGTCCATACAAACTTTTACCACAATGGAAAATGGAGGGGTGCCACGTGGTAGACCAAGACTGGACCACGTGGAACCATGTTGTTCACTCATACAAGGAAAGATGTCAACACTTGATTTGACCACCTGTCACATGTCTTCTCTTTCAACATGTCAATTGTACCTGCCACGTCAGCCCATGCCACATGTCACCCTTGCAGTGGTGCCATGTGTCACAATATTACTCATCCACATCTGCACCTACTCATGTTATCGCTTGTCCATGTCAGCATGCCAACACACCCTTCCACATCATCTATACAGGCATACGGCCTGTATAGTCAACTACCAAGTCAGCACTGTACGGACAGTACAATCATCAAATTTTGTCTATTTGGACAAATGAGAAGATCGCAATATATTTTCCATACGATGTCTGTTTGAGCCCATTCAAGTTGTGTTAGGTTCGTATCGATGAGGCCTACGGATAGGTCCAAATTTAATCCATTCTGAACACTTTGATTACAATAATTACAACATGACAGTATCGGTATGGGAACCGATTACAATGATTAATAAAAAAAAAATTCATGAACCAATTGTCGATTCCCTTGACTCTTCATCTTCTTCTTTATCCATTTGTTCTGCTTTGGTCCTTTGTCTAATCTTCCAGTTTGGTGACACCTGGGCATTATCTGTTGGTTCTTGGAAAACTTCACTTTGTTTTACCCAGCCACACTATCTCCTTTAACTGCAAGTCAGAAGGAATATCATAGTCCATCATTTTTTTGATTAGGATCTACAGGGAAATTCAAGAGGCATATGTCATGACTGGCAATCCAATCTTCATTGTTTTGAACTAATTTAAGATCTCAAAATCTATAATCAAATATTCAACCAGGGTTGCTCCTTTCAAGTTGTACTCCAGGCTTTCAAACTTGGAGTGATCAATTCTGCATTGAGCGAGGTGAGAGTTGTATTCCTCCTCATCATACAATTTTCCTTTTCCATCCCAAAATGGTGGGAGGCATTTTATGAACAACTCTTCAAACATATCCTTGAATTCCTGTATACTTTTCTCCATATGTATGGCCTTGGTTTGGACTGATTTTAGCAGGTTATGCTTGGAAATGACCCTCCTGTTCCAGATGATCAATGTGGTCCTATCTTTGACCCCAATGGTCTAAATTTATGTAGTGGGGATCAAATTTAGCAGGTTTATGGAATTTTGGGCCCACTCTGATGGTTTCTTTGCTAGGGTCTCATTTACAATAGTGCACCTGCTTCTAGCTGTGATGGCCATGGTATCTTTGTCATTGATGAAGTTCAAGTACACCCTGAACTTGGCAGCTTCAACAACAATAGAATCCCAGATGATGTGTTTGGCTCCCTGCAACAATCCTTTGCCTCTCAACCTCGTTTTCATCTTGTCTACTCTTTTCTAGAAATATTGATTCTCCTTTTGAGGCTGAACCATCCTCTCATCCTTTGTTTTCATTTCTTGCTTAAATTTCTCTATATCTCCCTTTATACCTTTGATTTCTCCCACATTCATGCTAACTTGTGACATAGCCTGGACAAGTCCTTCAGTGCTTGGCCCAGCTTCTATAGTAGAAGGTACAACTACATCCATGTTTGGTACTTCTATTTATCCTAGTGAGCAATTCACTTTTCCTTGCTCCAGTTGTAATACCTTGGCTTTGTACTTTAATGCATCTTGTCGAAATGCCTCCTTCTCCTATTCTAGAGAAACCAATTCCCCTGTTTGTGGATGCTCTGTGGCAACCATTTTTAGTTTCTTCTTCAAGATTTGAATCATCTTGTATTTTTATTTGAAGGAGGATTTCACTCCCTAAGGGCCTTCATATTCTAGCCTCTTGTCCTAATTTTTCCAAGCCCTACTGGATGCTTTTTCTTGCCTCAACTTCCATTCCAACTTAATTGCATAAGTTGAAAACTTTGAATTCTTCAGGCTTAGACACAAGTAATCTAAATACATCATATCACTCATATTCCTATGGAATTTCACTTTATCTGGAGCACTGATGTTTTCATATTTTAGCTTGATCTCAGATAATTTATCCTCATCTGAAAATGCTATATTAAATGTCTTCTTCTCTATATCTTTTACTGTGAAAAAATAATACTTATGTTGAGATATCTTTTCTACTTCATGGATTAACTCCCTCATTTCACTCATGGCCAAGTTTCCTTTCTCAGTATATTGCTTTGCCAAATCTTCTTTAGATTGATAGGCTTCTCCATATGCCTTATCAAAGATGTGCTTTTTGTTGCTGAACATTCTTGAGGTGCCTTCACTTTGGAGTTTTCTTCCCTTCCCAACTTCTACATTATTGGTTCCACTTTACACCATATCCATATTCACTTATTCTTTAGGATCCTCCTCCTTTAGATCCACTATTTGTGGGGATTGTGTGATCTTCATCTTCTTAGGGACATTTTGTTGACTACTGGTGCCCAGGGCCTCTAAACTACTTCTTTTATTGTAAACACTTACCTTTGGGAATTTAAATATAATCTTCTAAGGAGTTTGTTGTGTTTGAGTCTATTGCAGGGTTTCCTCTATTTGTTGTGTTTGAGGTCGTTGGAATATTTCTTCCATATCATCACAGACATCTAGATTTTCCAATTTGTCAAAACCCTCAACATGTTCATGCTCATAGGGGGCATGTTTGTTCATCAATCTTCTCTTGGATATGATTTGATGTGGATCATATCTTCTTCCCTGTAGTTGTGCAAATCCAAACTCCTTGAGATTGGCCTAGATATGAGATAAGCATGCTCTAGTTTTTACAATGAAGGGTCCAATGATGAAAAGGAATTTGAGGTTGGATGCCTTGTGTAGTTTCAGGAAGTGATATGTCTCTGATATGATTCTTTTCCTGATGAACTCTAGGGAAAAGACTATGGGTTTCATAAAAATAGGCAGAAGATAGGGGGATTCATGACAACCATAAACCCATATCATTGTTGAATTCATGAACAACACCCAGTCCCCCACTCTATTTTTTGGATTTGGCTATAAGTAAGTCCTCATGTCATCTAGGACTCTTGGTAGGCTAGTGTTGAAAATCAGGCTGTAAACTGTGGACATCACCTTGTTGATAAAAATGAGCATTGTGATCCTTTTACATTCAATTGATATGAATGTTACTTTAGGGAAATACCTCTTGTTTGTTTCTAGGAAAATCTTCAGCAAGTATGTGTAATATATGAAATGTCTTAGTGACTAAAAATTCACTAGTTGTTTGTGGATATTATCATCTATGAATTTATCAAAGCTAATGTTGGCTGATTGACTGGACTTTGACTGGAAAAATGCCAACAGAAAACCTAACATGACCTCGACCACATAATTTTCATTATCTAGACCTAAAATATGACTCAGTATGGAACAAACTCATTGGAATTCAATAACCATGAAATTAACACTCATTAGCAGGGACATACTTTCGGAAATATGCTTTGGTTTGACAATTGTTTGTAAGAATAGGTATTTGACTTCTGATGGACACTCATGTTGGAGTTACTTCACACACACATAGGATTTATTTTTCCTAAGGTTATTCCTTGTTTATTAGTCATAATTACTCATTATCCAGTCTCCTATATTTTAGGGGAGAATATTCCACTTGGAGAATATTCTCTTTCAGTTGACACTTCAGTTTGACTAGTTGAGTTGAATTTAGATGTTGCATTAGGATAATCACCATGCAACATTGGGATCATCACCATGATAATTCAACATTGCCTTGGTATCATCACTAGAGTGGCACATTAGCCTTGATTCCCTAAGTTAACTCCTCACTACTCTCTGTTCAGTCAGTTAACTGAAGACTACTTGACTAGTTAACTCAACTAGGTGGCAATTCACTCCTGTAACTACCTGAGAGACTAGAATAGGTGGAAATTCACTCTCGTAACTATTGGTGTGTGTCCATATCACTATATACCACCACTATGGCACATTGGTTCACCTCAAGTCGAACTCATTGAGTTATACAGAGTATATCATGTGTAAATTATTCATTATTCACAACGGTTAATGAGAATTCTTCCATTCTTTCTCTCCTTCTTCTTTCTCCAATTCTCTATGAAAATGTGTGTATTATTGTTTATATACATCTATTCTATGTAGTTTCAACACATTTACATGGTATCAGAGCCGATGGATTGCTAAGCAAAATCTACACCAAAATGTTTTACAGGTACAAAAGATTGAAGACAATGGAAAGATGGAATTCCAAAAACAATTCATCCTTACAACTTACAACTATTTTGCATGGAAGGATAAAATATCCATACATCTCCAGTATAGAGAGTTGTATAGTTTAACCATGAATACAAATCCAGATCTAACATCAGCCATAGAAAAATCCAAGTACTTAAATCGCATGGATAAGGCACTCAGAACAATTTGAAGTCTTATTTCTCTCGATCTCCTTTTTCATATATCTTCCTGTAAGACTCCCAATGAAGCCTAGGCCATCATGGAAGGGATCTTTGGAAAATAGGATGAGATTATGGGACACATTATGGAGGTGGATCTTCTCACATTGGATCCAAAAAGCTTCAAGAATATCCAAGATTTCTTTACAAAATTCAAGGATTTACTGTCACAACTCAAATCTTTCGGGGTTGATAAATCAAAGGAGGAGAAACAAATGGTTCTCACCATTATTTCCAAGCTTGGTCCTAGATTCTCTATATTTGTATCTACATTCCATACTGTCATATTTGCCTCTAGAGCCACCTGGAAGATGCCTTCTCTTGAGGACTTTATCGAATCCCTGACACAAGAGCAAACCAAGCTCATCAACATGGGCGCAATCAAAGGCCCAAGGGAACATGAACTCACTGTTCATGATGGAAGCCACAAATATCATAAATCTAAAAATAAAGATAAGCATAAATCTCATGCACATACGAATAAGAAAGGGTACACAAAACCCTTCACCGATACCTCCGGATCCAAAGGAGAAAAGGAGAGAAATGCACATAATGTCACAAAGGATTCCATTTGGAATCCGCGTGAATGAAAAAACAAATAGATATGATGTCTCAAATAATTCATCAAAACAACCTTGGATATCATATCCCCGAGGGTGCAAATAAGAAGAACCCAAAATATCCGAATTCCAATTCTAGCCATGCCTTGATTGCCATCAACTCCTCTCTCGATGCTTGGATCATATATTCAGGAGCATCAGATCATATGGCTTCCTCATAAGTAGTCTATTCTTCATTGGATGCATGCAAATATCCTCTTCTTCTGATGGGGGAAAACTCTTCTGTCGAAGTCACCGACAAAGGAAGGATTGAACTCACCAATGGAAGCTTCAAGAACGTGTTGCATGTTCCCAAACTTTATGTTAACCTTCTCTCCATATATCATATGAAAAATTATGGCACCATAAAGAAATTTGTATTCACACCAAATGCCCTGGAAATATACGACATGCAAAACAACTCCAGGGTTTCTACCGGTGAGGTAAATCATCAGTCTAGATTGTATACATTTTTTGAATTCATTGAACCTAATTTTTCTTTACTGCTTACTCATGATGATGAAAGTAGTAGGATATGGCATGAAAGGTTTGGACATTTGAATTTCAGATACATGAAACAACTTAGAAATGAAATATTAGTTTATGGTCTACCAGACATCCATCTCTCCAAGGGAGTATGTGAGGGATGTGTTCTTGGGAAACACTCTCAAGAGAAATTTGACAAAGAAAAGTCTTAGCGAGATTACACACCTTTAGATCTGATCCACAATGACCTTATGGGTCCTTTTACGCATCCATACATCAGAAAAGTGCGGTTTGTTCTCATTTTTGTCGATGATTTCTCACGTTTTACTTGGATCTACTTTCTCAGGAAAAAATCCGAGGTCTTTCAAAACCTCAAAGATTTCAAAGCCTTGGTTGAGATAGAGTTTGGAAAGAAGATCAAAGTCCTTCAAACTGATAATGGGGGAGAGTATGTGAATCATGATATCCACAATATTTTCCATGAGGCATGGATTCAGTTGTAGCATATAGTTCCCTATACTCCGTAGCAAAATGGAGTTGCTAAGCGGAAAAACTGATCTCTAAAGAAGATGGCATCTTTCATGTTGCATGAAAAGTCACTACCACAGAGACTATGGGCTGAAGAACTTAAATATGCAACATACATCCAAAACAAATATCCCCACATATTTGTCAAGGATAATACCCCCTATGAGTCTTGGAGCGGCCTCAAACCGAAAGTGACCCACTTTCGCATTTTTGGTTCTCGTGCATGGGCTCGAATTTCCTCTGAAAAGAGGAAGGCACTTGATCCACAGAGTACTAAGTGAATTTTTATTGGATACCCTAATGGTCTAAAGAGATATCGTCTTATTGATATTTCCTTGAACCGACTCATCATTGAGTGTAGTGTCCAATTCGAAGAAAGTGTCTCGCATGTACCTCAACAGCCGCATGCAGACACCTTCACTCTTCCACCTATCCAAGATGATGAGAATGCACATGCTGACTCTTCTTTAGAAGAGAGTTCTGATTCAAAGGACTCAAATGATTTAGATTCAGATTTAGAGTTAGTACAATCGGATGCAGAGTCAGAGCATCCATATGTAGTTGCAGAGCCAGAGCAGAGGCCCAAGTGGGCATAGACTACTCTTCAGGATGTAGGGGATCTCATCGGTGATCTAACCGATACTAGGAGGACTTGATCTGATTTCAAGGAGCCTCTTGTTGCATTCACTGCCACATAACCATTTCCTTCAAGGCATCTTTTCTTGGTTCAGTCTTCAGATCCATAGTCTCATGGTGAAGCTGTTGGAAATCCCTTTTGGGAATCCGCCATGCAGGAGGACTACAACTCCCTCCTCGAGAACCAAAATTGGGATCTGGTTCCCATTCCTTCTGGGAGGAAATTTGTCAGTTTCATATGGGTCTATAGGACCAAGAGCACAACAGGTGGAAAAATCAATAGATACAAAACCAGGCTTTTCGCCAAAGGCTTTCAGCAGGTTCATGGTATTGACTATGATGAGACCTTCGCTCCAGTAGCAAATATGGATTCCATACAATCGACACTTTCCATTACGGAAACCAAGGGATGGGAATTCCATCATATGGATGTGAAGAATTCATTTCTTCACAGTGATCTCTCCGAGGAGATCTACATGGAGCAGCCCCAGAGATTTATGCAGGACTCATCTTTGGTCTATCGACTGAAGAAGTCACTTTATGGCCTCAAGTAGGCTCTGAGGGAATGGTATTCCAAGATGGACTCCTACATGTTGTCACAAAACTTTTTACATTGTAAATCAAACCCGAATGTATACATTCTCAGGACAACTGATTCACTTCTACTTTTAGTTCTGTATGTCGATGATTTACTGATCACTGGTTGCTCGACTTCAACGATTGATGTAGTAAAGAGGATTATTCATGATAGGTTTTTGATGATGGACATGGGTCTTCTACACTTCTTCCTTGGAATTGAGATCAGTTAGGATGCATTAGGCATCAAACTGTCTCAAGCCAGCTATGCACAAGATCTCCTTGAGAGATTTCACATGAAAGGCTGCAAGTCTGCTCCGACTCCTTTCCTATCAGGAGTCAAACTTGAGGATGGTGGGGAGACTCCATTGGTTGACAACAAACTGTATAGAAATATAGTGGGGAGCTTGTTGTATCTCACACACTCTAGACCAGACCTCTCATATGTAGTTGGCATAGTTTCCAGTTTCATGCAGGAGCCACATGAGCTACATTAGAAATCTGTAAAGTGTATCCTTTGATATGTATAAGGAACCATCACCTTTGGGATTCATTATGCAACAGACTCTACATTAGATCTCATTAGGTTTACTGATTCCAACTGGGGTGGCAATAACATTGATCGCAAGTCCACATCTGGTTACTCATTTAGTCTTGGTTTTGGGCCTATCTGTTGGCTGAGCAAGAAGAAAGATGTTATTTCTCTATCTTCAGCTGAGGTAGAGTATAGAGGGGTAGTTAGCATAACCATTTAGGCTATGTGGCTACAAACTTTTCTCACTGAATTGGCCATTCAGTTTCATCGGACGATCGTCATCTGGTGTGAAAACCAGAGCACTATGAAGTTCTGCAGAGATCCAGTTCAAAGGTAGCGAACGAAGCACATTGATATCCACATGCAATACATGCAGGACTTAGTACACGAGGGGATAATTGACTTACATTTTTGTCCTTCAGCAGAACAGAGGACAAACATTTTCACCAAGACCTTCACTGAGTAGAAATTCCATTCTTTGTGAGGTCATCTTGGAGTGAAGGACACAGTTGCCTAGAAACTGTAGTTCTTCTTTTTACATACATTATACCTTGAGGGGGGGGGGGGGGTTTCCCATGAGTTTTTACCTCTTTCCTCACTTTATTTTCAATGTATATTTTGTACTTGGGTACCTAACATTGCCTCGTTGCCGGGACCTAATCTTTATTTTCACCATAGTGATGTTCAGGGGGGGTGTTGGAGTTACTTCACACACACATAGGATTTATTTTTCCTAAGGTTATTCCTTGTTTATTAGTCATAATTACTCATTATCCAGTCTCCTATATTCTAGGGGAGAATATTCCACCTAGAGAATATTCTCTTTCAGTTGACACTTCAGTTTGACTAGTTGAGTTGAGTTTAGATGTTGCATTGGGATAATCACCATGCAACATTGGGATCATCACTATGATAATTCGACCTTGCCTTGGTATCATCACCAGAGTGGTGCATTAGCCTTGATTCCCTGAGTTAACTCCTCACTACTCTCTTTTCAGTCAGTTAACTGAAGACTAGTTGACTAGTTAACTCAACTAGGTGGCAATTCACTCCCGTAACTGTCTGAGAGACTAGAATAGGTGGTAGTTCACTCCCGTAACTGTTGGTGTGTGTCCATATCACTCTAGAATACCACTATGGCACATTGGTTCACCTCAAGTCGAACTCATTGAGTTATACCGAGTATATCATGTGTAAATGATTCATTATTCACAAGGGTTAATGGGAATTCTTCCATTCTTTCTCTCCTTCTTCTTCATTCTCTAATTTTCTCTAAAAATGTGTGTATTATTGTTTAGCTACATCTATTTTGTGTAGGTTCAACACATTAAGAACTCCCTATAAACCATAATCAAATTTTCTTCCTCAAACGGTTCAGACACTGCAGAGAGGGACTCTGATATTTTAAGGGTGCCTCGAATTGACAGACTCTCTACCCTACATAGGACCTCAGACCCCCATTTATTTAAGACAAATTTCTTTTCCTATGGGTATTTCTCTGTGCACCAACCTATGAATTCGAGGAAATGGAATGCGACCTCGACATCATAAAGGACTATAGTGGCCTGGACTTCTTCAAGTTAGGGTATCTGTTTCCCTACATTATCAGACAGATTATCTTTGGACACAGAGATGAGTGAAATGGTGATTTTAGTGTTGAACACATCTAAGTCTATGTCAATTAGGGATTCTTCATTTGAAACGGGGTCTTTCTATGCTACATATATAATGATAGGGTCCATGGTGGCGATGAAAAATACATATAAATGAGCGAAAAAGGCGTGATATTGGTGTACTTTTGAGCTTCAGTTTGAATGGAGTGGTCGTGCCAACTTTCAATGTTCTAGTATTTGAAATAATAATAAAATAATGATGAGCGTCTCCTTTATATACTTTCCCAATTTTAGGGGCGAGGGAGAGTGGTTTGGGGCAACCCTCTTATTTCCTCGAAATGAACCCAGTGGCACCACGTGGTCCTGAGCCGAAACCACAGTTTACTTTTTGGCCTACTTTCAAGAGTTATCTTCTGAACAAGTTCTCCCCCCGAAATGATCCCCAACCTTTGATCTGTAGTGCCTGCGATCCACAATTTGTCAGGTCCCATCAACTCCGCACTACTGCTAGATCAATCCTCCTCCTGCTAGAATTGGCACTATCCTTCATCTTATCACACCTCCACATCATTTTAGCACCTCGTTAAGTCTTGAAAACTAAATCTCCCACAAAATATGTTATGGTGATAACATGGGCTCCAACTGGGGATGATATCCTCTCTGCGAGGTAGCAAAGAATGACAGACTGAGTGCCTACCCATTGGGCTATGATTTACTTCTGCAACTGAATTTACCAACATTTATTTTAAAAACTCAAAATATACTCAACATAACTCTGGGCCTTCACCTCGGGCTTTAGTTCTATTGATTTAATTTCAACTACTTCAACTGAAAAAACAAAATGATTATATAAAATGATTGGAAAGGGTGATGGTTCCTTTAAATGGTATAATGTTTGAGAAATCTTCCATTCATAGGTCCTCCTCCAATTATGTCTCCATTACTTTCCTATATCATATTAGTTATTATTCCCATGGTACGCCACAATTTTGAAAGGTCCTAGCCATAGATGGTCAAATTTCCCATGCTTTCCCTTGTCTTAATTCCTGGCATCCCATCTCAATACCAATTCTCCCACCTTGAAATCATCCTCCATGGTATGCCTGTCAAAATCCTTTTTGATCTTGTCTTGGTGCAGCTGAGCATTTTTGAAGGATTTTTCTCTCGTTTGTTGGACATTGATCAATTAATCTTTTCTTATTTGAGTGGCATCTGTTTCAACATCCTGCTCCTGTAACAACCTTATCACTGGAAACCCTAATGTAGTAGGAAATATTGCATCTGTGCTATAAACAATCTGAAAGGGTGAAGTAGCAATAGATCTTTTTGAAGTGATCCTTTCAACCCATAGTGCATGGATGAACTTTTTGTGCCAAGATTTTCTATTATCTTGCAACAAATTTTTGATAATTTTGGTTAAGATTTTATTTGATGACTTAGCCAAACCATTACCTCGAGGGTAATAAGATGTGGAGTGATCAAGAGTTATATTGTAGTCATTGCAAAATTTCTCCATATTTTTGGACTTAAATTCTACTTCATTGCCTGTAATGATTTTGATTAGACACCCAACCCTGGACAAAGTATTGTCTTCCAAAAACTGGATGATAACAACATTTGTGGCCTGCCTGGTGGGAACTGCCTCAATCCACTTGGTGAAGTAATCTGTGGCTGTTAGAATCCACTTTTTCTGAGCTGAGGACTATGGATGAATTTCTCCTATGAAATCAAGGCCCCATTATCTAAAAGGTGCTTCAATAGAGATGGGTTTCAAGGGTAAAGGCTACAATTTTCTCTTCCCATAAAAAATTTGGCATTCATGACATCTTGAAACCTCTTTGTAGACATCAGAAAAAATGCTAGGCCAATAGAACCTAGCCCTCAATATCTTGTGCATAGTAGTTGTCCAATAATGGTGTCCTCCATAGTCACCCTTATGGAATTCCCTAATGGACCTCTCTTCTTCTTCCTCTAGCAAACATCTCAACAAGATTCCCCCTGGATCCTTCCAATATAGATATTTATTTACCATACAAAACTTTGCTTCTTTTAGCTTTAAGAACTCGGTCTTGGTTTTACTCAATTTAGGAGGAGCCTGCAAATTTCTCAACACATAAATGATATCTACATACCATGGGGAGTCAAGGAATCTTTGGGATATCTGGGGGACTCTTTATCCTTCTGAATTTGTTGACAAGTCAACAATGAAATTTATTCCCAGGAGCTCACAAGTTTTCTATTCCGTCAACTTTACAAGTCCCTACCCCTTGATCAACTTTGTAGGTTTGATCTCAAGGTCGTATTCCAACAAAAAAGCTATCCACTTTCCCCTTTTTCCCTTAGATTCAGGCTGAGTTAAAATTTCTTTCACAGAACTGTTGGGCACATAAGCAGTGGTATGAGAATGCAAGATATAAACTCTAAACTCTTTTAGGGCCTCGACAAGTGAATATGCCTTATTTTCCATGATACCATACTTCAATGGGGCATCCCTCAATGTCTTGCTATAGTATGCTATAGGATTCTCAAAAATTTTCTCATCCTTCTATAGTAAAACACCAATAACGGTGTGCTTTGAGGTAAAACACGAATATAGAGTTTTTTTCAAAGTTTGGACTAGCCAGTACTAGGGCCTTGGTCAATGCCACTTTAATGTGTTCACAGGATTTTCTGGCTTCTGGGGTCCATTTTATCTCATTTCCTTTCTTGAGCATGTTAGTGATGTACTTTATGATTTCAGCCAGGTTAGGGATGAATCTCCTCAAAAAATTCACTTTCCCCAGGAAATATTGCACTTCTTTTTTGTTTTTGGGTGTGCCAATTTTTAAGATCCCCTCAACTTGGATGGGATATATATTTATCCCATATTTTGAAATAATGTGACCCAGTAGCTTCCCTTCTTCCATGCCAAAATTCGACTTCTTGGGGTTCAATGAAATGCCAAACTTTTTGCACTTATGAAAATCCCTTCTTAAATGCTTGAGATGTTCTTCACCAGAAATTGAATACATAGTGATATCATCTAAGTAAATGGAAATGAATTTGTCTTTCTCATCAGCAAAGGCTATCTCCATAGCTCTTTGAAATGTTTCCCCTACATTCATGAGCCCAAAATGCATCTTGGCATACATGAATGTACTCCATGGTGTTGTGAATGTTGTCTTTTCTTGATCATTAGGGTGCACCATGATCTGATTGTACCCAGAGAAACCATCCAACATTGATATTTTCTGAGATCCTACCACTTTCTGTAGAATTTAATCCATTTTTGGAAGTGGGTAGTTATCCTTGAGAGACACCCTGTTCATATTTCTGAAGTCCACACACAATCTGATCTCCCCACTCTTCTTTATCACGGGCACCATATTTTCCACCCATTTGGAAAACCTCAAAGATACTATGATCTTGGCTTCAAACAACTTCTTTATCTCTTTCTCAATCAAGGGTAGCAGCAAAGGATTTATCCTTCTTAATTTTTGTTTGAAATGTTTATGGTCTTCTTTGATTGGGATCACATGTTGAATTACCTTGGTGTCATAAACTTTTATATCTTCATAGCTCTAGGAGAAAACATCAGGGACTTCTTTCATTAAATTGATATATCTCTGCTTGACTTCTGGGCTAAGTGTTTTGGATAGCTTAATGATATTGGGATCTGCCTAATTCCTAATGTTGCAATATTCAACATCCCCTTCATTTACTATAATTTTTGGACTCTTGGCCACATCATTGTTATCAAAAAGTTTCTCCAATGGGACTAGGACCTTGGGAATGATGTTACTTTTCAATTGCACTATATCTCTACCAACAATATGATTTTCGAAGTAACCATTGTTTGTAAATGTTGTTCCTAAGTTTATACTAAGGGTATAAATATAATGTCAGGCATCAGGAAATGAGGAAAAGGTTTCAATGTTTTCCTTTCACCACATAAATAGCAGAGAAAAGTTATTTAAAATGAATTAATATTTTAACAACTCAGAGGTTGTTTCTCGTACCCGAGTTAAAATTAAAATATAGAATAAATGGAAAGAAAAACATAAAGATGCTAATCAAATAAAGGCATCAAAAGATGAATAATATTACTTTGTAATAGAAGAAGAGAGTGATTGATGTAATCTTCAATGAAGTATAAAATATAGTATCTAATTAACATGAAGGTCTTGTATTAACTAATAGTGAATACAGAGGAAAATTTGTTTGTTAATAGATTACTAAATATAACATAACCATGGTAGAGGTTGTACTAAATTGTGATTTGCATTCATCAAAGAAAATATATGAAAGTATGTTGAAATATGAAAAGAGAAAGAACACATAACTCAGAATAGACGAGATGTAGAATCTCTTGCCTACATTTGTATTAATTCTCAATGAAGAGAGTCTTCTCCTTTAGAATCAACAAAAAGAAACCTTTGTTTCTTTCTCAAAATATATATTTATACTAGATTAAAATGTTTTGAATTCTACCATTCTAAAAGTTTCGGTTACAAATGAAAAGATGAAACCCTTCACTTAGTTGTCCTTTGTCTTCCTTCATTCTAGCGGGGCATTTTCCTTGGAACCATGATTCAAAATCTCAAGATTATAGTTCCTGTCACAGAGGATGAAAATACAAAGAATGGTTATCTCGCTAAATTCGCTATGTGAAACTAGAATGAAATTAAAATAATGATGGAAATTATTTTTCTTAGAGTACTCGAGTCTGTGCGGGTCCTTGCTGACACAACGTTTAATTCTTTTAATAGAAAGATTCTGAAATGAAGCAAGATCTTACTTTCAATCATTCCCCTAATTCATTTATAAATGCCATAATGTTTGATATTTCATGACTTGGGACAATCGTAGGAACATTTAATTCTTTACCCATAAGCTCCACAGGTTTAAAGTTGTTTAAGATATTAATTTATCCAGTTTAATCCTTTAATTAAACACAATTAGTTCTTAATCCTTTTTCGGTGTTCGTAGTCTCGGATGATTTTATTCTTAGTCTTGGGCCATGAACCCAAAATTTGCGATATTTCGATTTGGTTAATTAACTTTGATCATACTTAAGTTCTTAATTGATCATGATTAGTTTATAAATCTTGCGACCTCAGGTATCGGGATTACAAAGGTGTTGTTCTGAGGTAAAACAATCGAGTTGTGAAGTCGTGATAATTAACTAACATTAATTATCATTAGTATTGTAATTAATCATGTTTATCTTAAGTCGCTTTCGCGACTTTGTACATCGGACACTCGAAGGTCACTCGAGGCATGACTCTTGAATCACGAAAGTGAGATGCATTAGAATGGTGATAATCGTTGCTCAATGTTTCAATGATCACGATTAAACTTAAACCAACTTTTCTATTTCGCATGTGAGGACATTGGGAGATTTGATATGTATAATCGTTAGATCTATGAAATCCCAAAATCCAAGATTTGAGGTTTTTAGTTATTTTTTTGGTTATTTGAAAGAACAGGTGGCTTCAACCTTTTGGTAACTGGAGCATTTGAAAAATATATGTGTTCCAATAGTGAACACAACTGCCTCCACTTCTTCATCAATATTCAAATTCTCAAATCCATCCATTTTGAGGAAACTTTCTATTTGTTTATCATCTTCAAAAACCTATCAATACTTAATATTATCAGGCATTGTTGGTCTGTGCTTGACCTCAAACTCATATCCCTTGCTAGGAAATATTGGAATTTTGAAAATTGAAGTTGATTATGGTCCCTTGGAATCGCTGAGAGGATATATTCTAAAAATTCTTCGAGAAGGTCAAGTATTGTGTTCCTCTATGCTCTTAATCCAGGGTGCTTTGCTTGATATATTCCCTTCACCCGATTTATGATCAATTCAGAATCTCCATGAACATATATCCTCTTAGAACCCATTTTTTTCAAATCCTTTAATCCTAACACCAATGCCTCATATTCAACCATGTTGCTTGTGAAATAAAAATAAATATTATAAGAACACAATTTTGTAGCCAATCTGGGGGGGTTAATCTAGACACCAACTCCTACCCCCTCTCTCCTGACAGCTTCATCGAAGCTCATGCTCCACATCTCATTTTATGCACTGTCCAGCTGTTCTAAAATTTTCTCAATCTGCTGATCAGATTTGTCTTTGACAACCATATCAATCTCTGTCCTTTTCTCTTCAAAACACAAATCATTGAAGAAAATGGAAGAACCCAACTCAGTCTCCAAAGAGTAGAAGGGATGTTTATTTAGTTGGGCCTTGTTACTGACCATATATTTGAGAAAAAAATCCCTATACAATCTCCTATATTGACCAAAGACAGGGACAGTGGTGTATGACATATCCATCTATAGATTTCCCTTCAACTTTCTAGCCCATGACCTAGATAACAACATGGCAAACGTGAGAAAGATATCAACAACCACTACATCCATGACCATATTCTTCGTTTGGATTTGAGACAAAGACACCACCAGATCTTTGATTAGGCATAGGAATTTCACCTTTATTGAATCAAAGGAGAAAATATCTTTGTAAGGCCTTGTGATGTCAAGGCCCAATTGGTCCATGGCCACCTTGGGCATCAAGTTATGGGATGCTCCTGAATCCAACATGGCATTATGCAGAGTCATATAATGGATCTTCAGGCTGGCATAGAAATGGGGAACCTATTTTCCCTTTGTTTTGGAAGGTTGCGAAGATTAAGGAAAGAAGCGCAAAGTGCGAACTGCGTGGAAGACAAGCTGATTGAGATTGGGTCGAAGTGACCAAAAGAGAAGAAAAGATGGAGCAAAGTAAGAGAAAGCAAGCCGTTGGATGGGGAGAGAGAGGAAGACATATGAACAAGGAAGATGAATCATGGATGAATGAGTAAGCAGAAAAATCCACCAATAGATGCTTTAGAGCACCTTGCAAGAAAGAAGGAAACACAGGTTGGCAAATCCCTGAAAATGTGGGACAAGTTGACCTAGGGTTTTAGTATTTAGGGTTTTGACACCTAGGTTTCAGCCTAAGGTTGTCTGAGATTCATTGTAATGTATAAATAAAGGTTAGAAGGACTTGGGTTGTCATTTTTGTTGTTGTTGTTGTTGTGAGGTCGAGTTTGTAATGAGTGATTATTGTGTTGAGAGAGAGAAGTATTATGTTGAAAGAGAGTCTGTGTTGTAAGATCTTCATCTGGGTGTGAAGTTCAACCTTGCAGCTAGGTGCACAGGGAGAGAAGAGAGGAGAAAAGAATGAAAGAGAGAGATCTGCAAGTTAAGTGCATATAGAACTGTATGCTTTCATCTAATATATTATAAGCACAATTTTGTGGACGCAGCCCTAGGGAGAGGGTCACGTATATATTTTGTTTTTGTGTGATTGATGCCATGTTATTATGATCTCTGATATATTTAATGCAATATTGTGGTAGATCTGAGATATAGTTCACACAGTAGGCTAGGAAAGATAAAGAATAGATATATTTGTGTGAGAATGTTTCCCTGGATCCACCTTGCCTTTCCTCTGGTTGTAGACACTTGTGTCCTGCAACCCCCTATAGCTACTTTGGGTGAGACTGCATATGCTTTGTAGGTGTTTCCGAAAGGGCCAGTAGTTATGGATTGTTGGTGCATTGTTAGAACTGAACCCTGGGTCTACCCCTATGTGCCAACAAATGGTTCTGTTGCCAGGACCGATATCTTCTTGAGGAAATGTCAAGGTGGTTTATATCAAAGATAGAGATTCAGAAGTGGATAGAAGAACAAGAGAAGGACTTCGCAGAAGCTCAGAATAAGAAACCTAATCTTAGTACAAAATATTGGTTGGGAAAACATATCTTTACTGATATACACGATATTTCTTTAGAAGGATTCATCAAGATCTATATGAGTGGTTATCTAGATTAGCAGATACTCAGTTTTAGATTAGACTCAGACCACCTGTGGTTTGGACATCAACGTTGATCAAGAAGTTCAAGAGAGTCGATAACACCATGTCAAGAGAAGTAGATCACTAGTTTGATAGTACCATTGGAGGGTATATCACTGAGTTTTCTATTGATAGAGTAGAATCATATAGCCAAGCAGAGAGATATTTCTTTAAGGGACCGAGATAATTTTTTTTACACTTCTTAAAGTTGAAGATCAAGATGTTATTGCATGAGAAGAACATCCTGAATATATAGTAGTGGGTTCGATTGAAAAACTAATGTTCAAGAATTCAGATAGCGACAACGATACAAATATTGGACATACGCATTGTGGGAAAGCATTCAAAGAGTTTCCCCTTGCGAACTTGTTTAGGAAAAACTATGGAGACGAAGGATTCTACAGTGGAGAAGAGGCAGATCTGATAGACGAAGAGCATTCAAAGTCCTCTAGGGCAGAGGAAGGGAAGACTGAAGAACCTTGCTGAGAAGATCCAAAAAATTTAGTAATTGTACAGACTATTGAAGTAAGTACTGCTAGACTTCTCGTTGTTTTAACAACATTAAGTAACCAGAGTAACCTAAGTTATCAGAACAGTCAGAGCACTGGTACAAGTGGTTCAACACATACCCATTCAGGAACCCTAGTAAGATCTATGGAATATGAGATGAGGCTACCTACCTTTAGTGGAGATGGATCTGAAGATCCTGATCAACATTGGTTCTTATGCGAAGTTGTATGGAGTATTAAGAATGTCATCAATGAAGCTATTAAGAGAGATCAGTTTAGTACCACCCTGAGAGACCGTGCACTGATATGGTACATGAAACTTGTCCAAGGACTTGCACATCCTAAACCATTGAATGAGATCAAGATTGCGTTGATTTCAGAATTCAAGAAACACAAGTCGGAGTCACAATGCATTACAAAACTGAAAGAAATCAAGCAGAGAGTAGCTGAACCTATTTGGGAGTTTCATCAAAGGTTTAAGACCTTAACAGGCCAGTTGAACTTTCAGATCCCAGATGAGAAAAAATAGGAATGGTTCATTGTTTCCCTCTTACCACACATCAGAGTCCCTCTGATGCAACAGAAGATCACTTCGTAGGCTGAGGCATTTAATATTTCCATGAAACTAGAATCAACCCCTATGGGAGAATCCATCTCAGGTATGAGTCAAGTTTTGAGTCAACTAACTAGCTTATCATTGCAGGTGTTATAACCCTAAATTGCACCACACATGCTTACCTGGCATCAAGACAACTCATATCCCTTCTTTTCCAAATCACTATTGAACAACTCTTTGAAAATCCTCTTTTATAAAGGCCCATGCACCCTAATCCATTACTGCATGCGTGTACACATTGGTTGACCCAAAACAACCTGCGTGGAATGACAAAAGCAGGAAAAAAGGAAAGTTGCTGATGGAACACAAAAGATATGGGTGAGTTAGCTGAAACTCCCAACCATGCATAGCTGAGGGTTTGTCCAAATACCTAGCTCCTTATAGCCTATAAAAGAAGGGTCAAGGGTCTCGTTTAGAAGGAGGAAAAATATAGCAAAGAAACTTTTCCCATTTATGTATTACCATTGTCCCAACCCTTTAGCCTTTCCTTCTGCCAAAGGAGATTCAAAGCAAAGCAGTTGGAGGACAAAAGAAGAGGAGTCCAGAATCAGGTTTGAGGAGCGGTGGTCGGTCTCAACTTTTGTAAGTTGACTCATTCAAAGTAATAAAGAAAATGCTTTTCCCATCCCAATTCATGAACTTTTTATAGTTTGATTAGTATATGTTTGGATTTCTAACTCATTAGTATATAAGTAGGATGCATGCATACTTGTTGCTTGTCTTGGATATAGGTCAGTTTTGGAAGGAGTATTGCAAACAAGTAATCAAGTACAATGGAGGATCGACATCAAATTTCGGGAATGAGGTAGGTTGATCTTTCCATGCATTTACTAAGAAAAGGGGATTTAAATCTAGGGATGAAGGTAGAAAGTAATTTCTCTTTGGTCATATCTAAATGCAAAGTCTGAACTCTATTTGCTAGTCTGTAGGGAGATTTTCCCCACAACAGAATTGGCGACCATACTAGGGATACTCTCTAGGGTTCCTAGAATTTTATTTAGTTTTTGGGTAGTTTTAAAGACTAGTTTTTCTTTCCTGTTTTTTTTCTTTTAATTTCTGTAAGGTCTGAGCTAGCAGAGAGTCTGGTTTTCCATACCAGCTTTCTCTGATTTGCTTGACTGTGTTTGTCAGGACCCACAAAGGTACACATAGCCTGTATAAGGTATGCATGCGTGTGCCCGCGCCCTACTCTCTTACAGCCCGTGTGTGAACACTAGCTGAAGAGGTAGCAGTAGCGTGTAAAGTTCAAATAACTTCAGAGGAAGTCATCCTCTTCCATGTCAGAATCACACATTCTCAAGGGGTTTTCTGAAATTCTGTCTGAGTCTTCTTTGTTAGCAGTCTTATCTCAGATTGTTTTTGCATTATCATTTTTTCCTTACATTATTTTTTTTTTCTGTCAAAAAGAGTGTCCAAGCCTTCAAGGAATCCTGGTTATCAATATCAGTGGTCTCTTCCTGGTTTGGTCTATCTGTTTTCATTTTTTCTCAGAATTTAGATATACATGTGGCTTGTACAAGGTCAGCTTGCGTGTACACGCCCTCTGTCTATATCCAGCGCATGTTCGCACGCATGTTGTTTGAGTAACAGTCGTGTGCTTGTGCAGGATACTTTTTGTTAAGGGTAAGGCAGTCATCCTTTCCTTTGAAAATAATTATTCATCTCAGGTGTTTGAATCTCTATTTAAGCAGTCGGTAGCTTAGGATTAATCTTACCCTTAGCCTACTTTTTCTCAGTTAAAAATTTGTCATAAAAATAAAAGAATTTTTAAGGTTTTTAGACAAGTGTGAGAGTCATTGTTTTTAAAGAAAATTGCTAGTGTGTGATTTTTGACCTGATTCTTTGTGATCCACAATTAGGCCAGAATTGTTTTTTTTGCTTTTTGCTTGTCGGTATTTTTCCTTTCTTACTTTACTAGCATTTAAATAAATAAAAAATCTCTTTTCATTTTCTTATTTGGTTGAAGAGTATGTTTCTGCATCATTAGCCAGGGAAAAGTCATTTATTTCATAAGTGTTTGTAGTTTACTTAGAGCATAAGTATCTTGTATTCAAGTGAAATTTCTTTTGAGTTTGCTGTCCAAAATCTTAGAAAAATTAAAAATATTTCTTTTGAAAAGTTGTTGAAATTTTGCATTCAGTAAAAGTTTTGTTTCCAGCTTTTTTATTCATTTTTTTCTTTCGTCTTTTACATATCATCAGTTTCACCTTCATAACCCTTGACGTAAGACAAATCCATAAAATTAATTCTAAATTTAAAATCTACTAGACTTTTATGTTTGTAGGGTTCACCGACTAGTGCGGGACTAGGGCCTTGGATTAGGTTGGAGAGGAGACTCTTCAAGGCCATTTAAAATCAAACATTGGAGTCTGAGATAGGGAGTGTCTAAGTCTAGTGTCATGAAAGTTATCTATGACCCCCCGCTAACACAGGGGATAAACACAAGGTCGTGTGCGGAAAGGTAGCGGAGATAACCCCTCCAAAGCTGGACCAATCGTAGTGGAGAACACATATAGAGGGCTTGTTTTGGGATTTCGTTGTTTTCATTTTCCATGGGGATTCGTGGGTCTCGAATCTGTTCGAGGTCCTCAGTTGTCTTCTGGACCATTTTCTCTCGATACCCTTGATAGGTTTCAGGCTCGATACCCTTCTCATTGTGGTCTACCCAACTTTTGAATGTACTCGCCTGGTGACTGTTCGTGCGCTGGCAACCTAGTTGCCAATCTTTTTTAGGGACATACACAGGTGACTGCAGGGGTATACTGTGGTACCTAGGATAGACATCGGGCCACACTTTGTAGAGTATACCTGGAGGGTGCTTCCGTGTTCGAGTTGCACTTGCACTAGTACGTTTCTCTAATGTTGGTTGTTGTAATTGTTCTTCCAATTAATTTAGTGTTTTCCTGTCTTATCTTATAGGAAATTTTAGTGTGTGTTACTTTTGAATGATTAGACTACCTTAGAGTGTCTTGGATCTTCTCACATAGTGGAGGATCCCAAGCTCTGTCGGTCATGAAGGATTCTTGGCCTACCACTGGTTACACTGGAGCCACCCCCACCACCATTAAGGCGAAAGCTAGACCAACAAGGGTCTTTTGAAGCGACTGGGTTACAAACCATTGTGCCCAACCAACCCCCGGAGGAATCGACCATTTTGGACCTTGAAGCAACTTCTCTTGGCCCGATTGAAACCCCAACCACTGATTTCTTGGCACCTTTCATTGTACCAATTCAATTTTATGAGCGCCAGACAGTGTTACACACAACAATGGAAACAAATGTTGTTACTCCTTCTGGGAATTCTTCAATTCCCACCATGGTTGTCACCACAAGAGAACTTTCATCTCCTAACCCACCATCATCGGTCCGAGCCACCATGGTCTCGACCGCAACTACTTCATACAGTGGTCTGATCCTATCTTTAGTGGCGGCCACAACCCTTTTCACACCAAGTGCGACAGGACCTCCATTCTCATACGGGATGCCTAGTTCCGGTACAAGTCTTGTACTATCCTACTCCACTTTACAGACTTTGGGTTTGGGGGCATGGAGCTCTAGCGCTCCTTTGCAAGGTCAAATGGGGGGCACTCCTGCTCCTTTTAACGCTTTCCCTTATGGAGGATGTCATATCCCTCCTTCATCCCCTTCACTCGGTGGCTCGCATCAGCAATCCGTCGGGCAACCTACACACAATAGTTTATTTGGAGCGAGGAGTCAAGGACCTCCTTCGCATAGTATGTCAGTAGGTTCGACACCATTTTCTTTGAAAAAAACATTTGGTAACAACACCTTCTCGTCAGTTGCTTACCTGACTGGGGGCAACCCCATTTTTTGACAATCTACTCCTATGCAAGGTATTATTCCGGCAAAAGGGGCAAACCTAGCAAGACCTTGGAATTCAGGGTAGGGATCCGTTCTCTCATCCATAATTTTGATCTGGTGTAATTCTTTCCACAATCAATGGAACCCCGAACAAACTACTATGCCTATCCCCACAGGACCGGCATGGGGTAATCCTTCCCAAAGTCCTTCGAATACAATGCATGCCCAAGAATCTATGTCCTACTTGGGAAATCAGCCGATGATGTCTCCACATATGAAAAATCCTTACGCTGGCCAAGGCCATGGTTTCTACCAGAATCTGGGCCAGTAGCCAAACTTTTCCTGGCAACCTGGTGCCAGTCAAACTCCAGGCCCCTTTTTCCCAGGTTATCACCAACAACCCAAACTACCTTTCCTGGTGACTTTACACTTGCTAGATTTGACAAGGTTGTTGAATGACCTTATTTTTCATGATCCGCATTAGCCTCTTATGCTAACGAAGTTGCCTTCGGACATTCCAAAGTTCAAAGACAAGCCTAACGAAGATCTAGGTGATCATGTGACTACCTTCCATCTTTGGTGCTCATCTAACTCATTGAAAGATGACTCCGTACAGTTGCGATTGTTTCAACGTACTCTCATTAGGAGTGCCATGAAATGGTACATTGAGCTCAATCACTCAAGATACTCTTCTTTTGGTGAACTGGAGATGGATTTTCTAAACCATTTCCAGTTACCTATGAGATATGACGTTGGCACAGAGTTGCTCACCAATTTCGAACAGACAACAACAGACCATATCTTTGATCACATCTGAGAATGGATATGCCGGAAGAGTTTAATCAAGGTACCAGTCCCACCAACATTCCTGCTTGAGTGGTTCTTTAAGTATTTGGTCCCGTAGTTATCCAAAGATGTTGCGACGTCAGGATTTTTCTCTGAAGAAGACGCCATCATGAGGGCTCAACAGTTTGAGCTCATCTATTTTCAGTCCGGTTTATTATACAACATCTTGCCAGATGCGCCATGTTCAATACTGGATAAAACTAGATAGAGAGTTGGACCACATGCCGATGGTATTTTCGGTTCAGCACAAACAAAGCCCGTTGAGCAATAGATGAAGCAGTTGCAGTAGCTATCTATACAACACACATTGGCTAGCCAAAATACTGCTTTGGCTGCTCCCTCTACCAAAACGTCGGAAGTACACACAGTGCAGTCAACTAACCCCACGGCTACCTAGCAGCCTGAAGGGAAGAAAAAACAATGAAAGAAGGGTAAGGGGGAAAAAAAACCCAATGATAATGCTGGCGGGGACAACACTAAAAAATGGAAGGCGAGGTATCCATACAAATTGTGCGCAGAAGAGCACCCGACCCATCTATGTCCTTGAATTACAGAGGCCCAAAAAATTGTTATGCAGCAACAACAGGCGGTGTTGACTAATCCATTTCAACATGGGAAAAATCTAACTCAAGCCTCTGTAAGCATGGAAGGGGGCAACCAAGAAACCTGCCCACCTCTAAACAACATCGCATCCACCAATGTATATATGGTTAGGGGTGATTATTTTATATCGACTAGAGTGCACGACTATAGTAAACCAAGTGCTTCTGAGAAGGGTAAAGAAGATGACCTCCCATCTCTTCCTCTATAGATTGAGAAGATGTTGGGAGAAATAATGACACACATCCCAAAAGGTGTATTTAAAAAATATTCTCTTAACCCAAATGAAAGGGCCGCCCAGAACTACTCTGTGGTGGAAGATTTATCACAAACCCCTTGTGCAATGTCTTCTTTGGAGGTCCTCCAAAGCTACCCTTCTTAGAGGAAAGCCTTGTTAACCACTTTGGGCTCTACCGAGACTTGTAATCCAGGTACCATCATGTTGGATACAACCGACTTAAAACTTCGTCTGCCTTACCACATAGTGTTTCAGATAGTAGTGGCTTATCCCATGAAAACTTTTACACAGAATATCTTCCGCACAGTGGTCGACGAGGATGCCTTGACATGCGTTATGTCATTGGCATGTTGGAAGGCCATTGGCCAGCCTATTTTGTCTCCATCACCTACTCTCCTCACTGCTTTCGATGGTCGTTCATTCCGACCACATGGAATCGTTCCTTCTTTCCCGATGCAGTTAGGAGGGAAGACCATGTGTGTCGAAGTAGAGATAGTCGATGCTTTCCTTGACCTTAACCTCTTGTTAGGACATAGTTGGAATTATGCTATGCAAGTTGTGGTTGCTACAGTTTTCTGGTTCTTGTTGTTTCCACATGAGGGTTGGATAGTGACCATCGATCAATTGTCTTTCTCTAGACCTGACCTAGCTTTGGGGGCATCCACGGTCCCAATGATTGATAATCCTCAACCAAGTGTCATCAACATAGGATTTGGTTTGTGCCCATCCTTGATGGGTACCTTTGATTACCCACCTCCTCACGGCAATATCAAATTTATATCCAATCACCATAAGGTTGATATTTTTCAAGTTTCGTCATTCCACACAACTTACTTCGAGGATCCATGGATACTTCCTTCCCCATCGACCACGATGGATGAGACAGGGAACCCAGGCATGTCCATGCCCTTATCTGCTACTGAAGTAGCGTACTCTTTAGTCCAACAAGCTTCATCTAACACTGATCTGACTCCTGCACAAGAGTTAGATCCACTTCTAGAGCCTATTTGGGCTCAGGGTTCTCTCGCTAACACTGATTCGTTAGACTTAGTATTGCCTTCTGATGAAGCAGTAATTGAAGCAATGACTAGTCTAGACAAACCTTGGGAAGATATTCATCACAGATCTTATTTTCTCCCAGAGTTAAGCTTAATCGAAGCAGGAGAATTCACCGTAACCACGAAAAGAGATCAGTCGTGTCCTATTAATCTCTTAGCTACACATGAAATTTATGCTGAGGGAAATATGGCAACTATCGTTGAAACTATACCAATAAACATCTCCCAAAACCTTGGCGTTGTGGAAAATGTCTTCGTCGGAGCAAATTTCTCCCCCAAAGAGATTCAAATCTACATGGATCTTTTCAAAGAATTCTGCGACGTTTTTTCCTGGTCTTATGAGGAAATGCTAGGTATCGATCCAAAAATAGTTGAACATGAAATCACAACGTATCCTGATGCCAAGCCTGTTCAACAGAAGCTTCGTGCAGTTAATCCTAAGAAAGCAGCAGCCATCAAGATTGAGGTTGAGAAATTGCTAAAGGCAGGTTTTATCTATCCTATCCATTTGACCCAATGGGTGTCAAATCCTATACCGGTCAATAAAAAACAAGGCACGATTCATGTATGTACCGAATTCCGTGATTTGAACAAGGCATGTCCCAAAGATAATTTTCCAACACCATTCATCAACTAGATCATTGATGAATGTGCTGGTTGCGAATCCTTTTCTTTCATGGACGGATTTTTGGGATATAATCAAATCCAAATCAAACCCGAAGACCAACACAAAACGACATTCATTTGTCCTTGGGGTACATTCACATATCGTAAGATGCCTTTCGGTCTTAAAAATGCTGGAGCCACATTCCAGTGGGCCATGTCCTTTTCTTTTCATGATCTCAAGCATATAGTTGAGGCCTATCTAAATGATTTATCATCATGATCTTGCAAGAGAATAGATCATCCCACACACCTTAGACTTATCTTTGAACGCTGTCGCTACTTTAGGATTCACTTGAATCCAAACAAGTGCAGCTTCTGCATAACGTCAGGACGTTTTTTATGTTTCATCGTATCAACAATAGGGATCATGGTCGATCCTCTCAAGGTGGAGGAAATAATCCAGTTTCTCCCCCCCACACAATCCTTCAACTTCAATGTTTACAAGGCAAGGCGAACTTTTTACGACACTTCATCACCAACTATGCTGAAATCACCAAGGGCTTTATGAGTTTACTGAAGAAAGACGTTCCTTTTAACTAGGACGATGTCGCTCAATGCTCTTTCAATGCATTAAAACATGCCCTCACAACTGCCCCTCTGCTACGACCACCTAACTATAACAAAGATTTATTATTATATCTAGCTACCGCAGAGTCAACCATTGGCATGGTTTTAGTTTAGGAAGATGATTTGTTCTCAGAATATGTGATCTATTACCTGAGCCGAGGGCTCGTAGGACCGGAACTCAATTATTCTCATATCGAAAAACTTGCTTTGGAAACAAGTCATGCTGTTCAATAGTTCTGTCATTATGTTTTGTTTCACAAGACCACCGTCATTGCTGTCATGAATCCATTCCAGTACATGTTGACACGACGGGTTATAGGAAGAAAAATCAGTAGATGTATAGTCATCCTCCAGGAGTTTGACTTAGAATTTGTTTCAGCAAAGTCCAAAAAGTCATTGGTCTTCGTAGAGCTTATTTCAGAACTTCCAGTTGAGTCAAGTGACGTTGTGCCTGAAGAATCACCTATCTGGGGAGATACGTTTTTTATCACCTCTTCAGATCCCTGGTACAGAGACATACTTATCTATATCCATACTTTGAAGTTCCCTACTTCTTCTTCTCGTGATGAGTGTCAACGCATACGCCATTAGGCTAAGAATTATCTCATACTCGATGATACGTTGTATTGGAGAGGTGTAGACTACATCTTATGTCGATGTCTCACACATGAGGAGGCAGTTATCATGCTTAACGATTGCCATACTGGAGCTTGTGGCGGTCATTTGTCTGGGTTGGAAACAACCCAAAAGATTCTATGAGCAGATTACTTATGGCCGACACTTATCAAAGATTGTATAGAATCGGTCAAGAAGTGCCATCCGTGCCAAATCTTCTCTCGGAAGATGAGGGCACATCCCGCTCCCATGTTTCTTGTCATCATAGTTGGTCCCTTCACCAAGTGGGGGATTGATTACACTACTTTCAACCCCCCTTCATCAAGGGGGAACCTCTATATCATCGTAGCTATAGACTACTTCACTAAGTGGGTCGAAACTATGCCAACGTTTAAAGATGATGGAGAGACTACAACTCTCTTTTTATTCAACCAGATCATAGCAAGGTTCGGTGTCCCGAGAGAGATTGTTACTGACCATGGAAGTCACTTTCATAACCAAATGATGATCGAATTAACATCAAATCTTGGGTTACGGCAAGAGAATTCATCACCCTACTACCCCCAAGCCAATGGGTAGGTAGAATATGTAAACAAAATCTTAAGACTATTCTACAGCGAACTATCAACTCAGCCAAGTCAAATTGGCATTTGATGTTATACTCGGCATTATGGTCTTACCGAACATCTGTTAAGACTGCAACTGGTTTCTCACCTTTTCAACTCATTTATGGGCTGGAGGTAGTCTTTCCCATCGAATCTCAGATCCCATCTCTAAAATTGGAAGTACAATTATTTCCCGACACTTCTCCACTTGAAGAACGGTTAGTACACCTTGAGCAACTCAATGAGCAGCGTCGTGATGTGGCCCTAGCCAATGAGGCTCACAAACATAAGGCCAAGTGTCAGTATGATAGGTCCATTCATCCTTGGATTTTCTTTGAAGGCGACCTTGTCCTGGACTATGACCAAGATAAGGACCCCCTGGGGGAAGGAAAATTCAAACCCATGTGGTTCAAACCTTTCATCATAAAAGAGGTATTAAAAAAGGGTGCTTATCGTCTGGTTGATTTTGAAGGGAATTCTTTGGCAGAGCCTAGAAATGGGCTCTACCTCAAGAAGTACTACTCATAGGCAGGTCACTATGGGTAACTTTTTGTAACATATATATAGTCTTTGTACTATTACTTTTTAGTTTCCTTCAAATTTTATAGACGTGTCATTGATGTTATGTTTCATCAATATGCCAGATGTCAAGTGATTCTGAAGTGTTTTTTGGGTATGCAGACGATGCTAGTCAGCACACTTGGAGGCTCACCTCCGTAGCTTGGGTAATATTTACACCTCAAGGCCAGTTGTTATCTTTCAGAGGTATATGCTTAGGTGACACCACAAATAATGTCGTCGAGTATAGTGCAGTTATTGAGTTGCTTTGTGATGCCTTGTCATTGGGTATCTCTCATCTCTGGGTCTATCTTGACACTCAACTGGTTGTGTCTCAGTTAAACAAAGCATACCGGATTCATGATCCAACCTTACATCGACGATTCCTTAGGGTACATCTCTTAGAACGAAACTTTGATTATATTACATATTTTCATGTTCCTAGGAGATTAAACTAAATTACAGATACTCTAGCTAATCAAATTTTAGATTGGCATCTTGCACGCATATGAAAGAACATTGACATAAACATGTAAATACATTTTTTCACATGTGATCCATAAGACACAAAAGATCAAAAAACCATATATAACATCATAAAGTAACCAGAGTACATAGATGGACGCAAGTGCCTCAAAAATAGGACCAATAACGAGTCACAGGGCTTATGCCCTCAAAACATATATACAAGTAGTGCTCCTGGCACGTAAAAAGTCTAAATAGGTTCAGGGCCTATGGGCCCTGTTATATTGGTCCAAAGCATGGGATAAATGCCTAAACAATCAGACCCACGTCCTAGGTGCCCCCACTACATGAGGTTGCATGGATGGAAGCAGGTCCTCAATCTCTGCCATCGGGACTGTGCGAGTGAGTGTCATAAATTTTCTCTCAACTCATATAAGTACCCTCTCAGCCTCCCCGACTGGGAGGTTTCTTGCCACTGCAGGTCCCCCAGAAGAGGCAACTGCGGCTTCTGGCCGAGGACGATGCTTGTTCTGTGCATAATCGACAGGTCGTATTGGTCCCACATCTGCATGCAACAAACGTTTATCCATCAAATACTCTGGCATATAAAAAAAAATGATATATATAACAAAAATGACATAAAAATTAGATATACAACAAAAAAAAAACTACAAAGGTGGAGACTTTACCATCTCCCCTTGCTCCTCACCAGGAGTCATGGGTATCTCAGGATCTCTAGAAAACTCTATCCCTACATATGGGTAATCCTTGATCACAAGGATCTTTCGGGACAACCATGCAAAAAAGTCATCATCGAAGGAATCATTGGTCCTTCCACCACCTTTTCATGGAAGAAATAATGCCCATATACATATAGCAGGAAAAGAGGCCTAATGTCCTCATACCACTTCCCGAGGACTAAAGCTCGAAACTCTCTAAAACAATTATGAACACAAAATCGTTCTGAACTCGAAGTTCCTCTATGTCCGCTGATGGAAATCTGTCAATTGCCTCTTCATACACTCCAGTAGTGTGGTACTCCAGTCAAAAATTTGTGCATTCAAGCACTGGATAGCACAATTCATCTATGCGCAAGATGCCTGATGCAAGGCTGCTGAACCGGTAATCCACCCAATAAGCAATAATATCGCTTGTAGCGATAGGTCAATGATCTTACTTATGGGCACTTGGGAGATCAAACGGCTTGTCCCAACATCATAGTGCAGGGCTATCAGTTCCTCTATGTTAAGCAGCCCCGATGGAAACATCCTGAAATTGATTGGTTCCCCTCTCCTTGAGAGACCAGTCAAAAAGTAGATATCCTCGATGGTGGGCACTAGTGATTGCTCCTCTAGCATGAAGTCCTCTACATCAAGGTGCCAATAGTCAACCAAGGCATTCAGTAGCCTCGATTGTGCTCACATAAATGGACATAGGAATAACTTAAGCAAACCACATTGCATCAACACGGCCACAACATTCGGATCTCCCACAACCAACTCACTAATTGCTTCATGCTCCCTTTCCCTCCATTGGACATACATCCTGACAACACAACAAAGTTCAGGAGGGTAAGTGAGTTTTTTTTTATTCTTTTTTGTATATGAAGGGAATTCCACGCATGTTGTATAGGTGACAGTCGCATGTACACACGGGCAGGTTTTACTCTGCCCAAGTGTACATGCGGCCTGTCTAGAGATAGCCCGCGTGGACCTAGGGCCGACCTTTTTAAGGTCGATGCCCACCCAAAAAAGGAAATGCAAAGTAAAATTAAAGAATTGAATAGATATATAGGGGATTTTGTACTTACTTGGTCGAGACGGAAGTTCATTTCGTCCACTATAGCTCCCGGAATCATTGTTTTTATCAAAGGGGGTCTTTTGGCTCCAAAGTTAATTTCCAAATCAGCAATGGTGATAATGAGCTGCCAGCTTCTATTTATAGACTTTTTGTCCTCCTTTTGACACTTTTTTTGCCTCCCTTATCATTCTCTTTATACCAAAAACCATTTAAAGTGATTCAGGAGTTATATGGGAGGGATTTGATCGGGTATTGGGACACGTTTTTTGAGTTTTGAGGAAATTTTGATAGTCCATGAAATTTTTTCCAAGAATCAACTTAAGCATATAGGTTAGGTTACTACCCCGAATTTTGTGTCTCGTTGTATTTTTTCTCTGCCATAGGATCGATCCCATCAGTTTGTGACATGGAACCGTTATATCTTCTTTAAAAGTGTCGCAACTTGGCGGTAGATCTTACCAGAACATGGATGCCCTAGGTAGGTCCTGGTTGCATTATGGTGTCCCTGTTGTCTCTAAAACACTGTAGGCTTAGGAGTCCTTATAGTCTTTCTTGAATATGATTTTGAGCCTCATTTGCATGATTCTTCTTCGCTCTTGATCTCACCCTCAAGAATCCCAAAAAATAGCGGGTCTTCTTTTAAGCCCTTTTTAGACCCTCTAAACATGAAAATATTTTCGAGCAATCTTGTGGCCTTTCATGCTCGTTAAACTAAAATTTGAAGTCACGTCTGTCCGGCGGTAGTTTACCCCTTTTTCGGTCCGGATGGTCAACCGTACGAACAAAGGTATACTCTATGGAACTTTTGTTCTTTAGAAGAGTACTCTCAGGTATAATTTTATCCCTTTTTCGGGCCCGAGGGACTAAACTTATGAAAACGGAACCCCCACGGAGTCCATAGTTAAGCTCTTTTTAGACTCCCTAAAATTGAAAAGATCGTCGAGTGACCTTATTCTTTCACACTCATTAAATTGGTCCAGAAGAATATTCCTGATGGAGCCCATAGTTAAGCTTTTTTCAGACTCCTTAAAAATGAAAAAATGGCCAAGTGATCTTATCTTTATCACACTCGTTAAAATGGTTTTGAATAGACGTCTTGTCGGTGCTAGTTTACCCCTTTTTCGAACTGACTAGACTACCTTCGAAAAAGGTACCCCAATGGAGTCTCCTTTTATGTTTTTTCAGACTCTCTCAACATGAAAAACCACCGAGCTAACCTTCTCTGGGCTCGTTAAACTTACATCGAAGGATGTTACCATTGTGTGTTTTGTTAACCGCATTTGCATACCTTATATGCCATCCTTGTAACGGTTTGCTTCTGCATCTTAACACCTTTGGCCCCCGGAGGATTTTCCCAAGTATCATTCTACTAGAACATCAGTCTTGTCCTTGTGCCTTGAGCTTGTATGTTTGCAACACTTGTTCTTCCTTTGCAATGTAATATTCCTTTATTCTTTTTCCACAATTATTGAAAAGAACAAAAAAATCAAATATACCCCAAAAAGAGGAAGGGAAAAGTATTTTCTTTATTGGCAGCATAATGAGTCGCCCTTGGATAAAGCAGATTTGTCCGTTTGTTCATCGGACTATGGGATGTAGTATGACCTTAGGAATATTTTCTTGTTATAAAGAATTGTGTCCTCCACCGTTTGGTTATCCTTCCAAACATATGGAGAGTTTGTGTTGCCTCCTACTTTGTAGACTTTTGATTAACATACATGCTGCCTGAGTCTCATCATTTGTCATGCTAATTTCTAATGGAAGTTGTCACCAAGCCTGAGTCAACCCCTCTACAATATGTCTCTTGTCCTCATACCCAGCCATCCTAAACATCCAATCAAGTCCTTGTTCGAAATCACTGAAGCCTTCAGTCTGATCATCAAGATTATCAAGTCCATGACCGATGAGCCACTGAAGACCTCTGGGTAGTGCAGTTGTACACTCATATTAAACTCCTACCCGAGTTTTGAAGATTTTGAAGTTTTTGCTTGAGCTCTGAAGATCTCATCTCCAGCCATCAGGCCGAATCAACTTCTAGAAGATGGATACTCTATATGTATATCTTTCTGATTTTGAGATGTAGCTCCATTGTGTATTGTTCACGGCTACTCTTTATAGTTATTTGACATGGATCTACAATTTATTTGATTGGTAGCCATGATTCTATCTCGAGCATGGGTATGCACTCTTTGGTGAGACATTTGTTATTTTGTAGATGACACCTCTCGGTTCCTGATCCTTGGGCTCAATTGTCCGGCACATCAGCAAAGATTGGTAATGTATTTCAGCCATTAGATTCTCTTCTGACCTCACACATTAGGGGGCATATTTTATAACCCTAAATCGTATCGCACATGCTTACCTAGCATCAGGCCAACTCATATCCCTTCTTTGCCAAAGCACTGCTGAACAACTCTTTGAAAATCCTCTTTTATAAAGGCCCATGTGCCCTAATCCATTACTGCACGCGTGTACATGCTGGTTGACCCAAAACGGCCCGCGTGGATCGAAAAAAGCACGAAAAAAGGAAAGTTGCCGACAGAACAAAAAATCTATGGGTGAGTTAACTGAAACTCCCGACCATGCATGGACGAGGGTTCGTCAAAATACCTAGCTCCTTCTAGCCTATAAAAGAAGGGGTAGGGGTCCCATTTGGAAGGAGGAAAAATATAGCAAAGAAAATCTACCCATTTATGTATTCCCATTGTCCCAACCCTTTAGCCTTTCCTTGTGTGAAAAAACATTCAAAGAAAAGCAGTTGGAGGACAGAAGAAGAGGAGCCCAGGATCAGGTTCAAGGAGTGGTGGACGGTCTCAACTTTTGTAAGTTGACTCATTCAAAGTAATAAAGAAAATGCTTTTCCCGTCCCAATTCATGAACGTTTTATAGTTTGATTAGTATATGTTTGGATTTCTAACCCGTTAGTATATAAGTAGGATGCATGCATAGTTGTTGCTTGTCTTGGATGCAGGTCAGCTTTGGAAGGAGTATTGCGAACAAGTAATCAAGTACAACGGAGGATCGACATCAAACACCGGGAACGAGGTAGGTTGATCTTTCAATGAATTTACTAAGAAAAGGGGATTTAAATCTAGGGATGAAGGTAGAAAGTAATTTCTCTTCATTCATAATTGCATGCAAAGTCTGAACTCTATTTGCTAGTCTGTAGAGAGATTTTCCCCACAACAACAGGTCGAAGATATGAAGAAGGATAAGGGAAAAGATAAAAGAGAAGATATTTGGTGTAGTATATGCAAATCAGAAGGTCATGATAAGGAGAATTGTCCTCTATTCCATGAGTACTTGTCTTTAAGAGCCCCAAGCCCTTTGAAGCAGGTTACTCTACCTTGGTGCAAGGTAATGTTGAAATAGACATTGCCCTGGAGAATGTTATTACATGCAAAAATATGTCCAGACACCTACCAACCTTTAATACACATTCTATAAATAGGTGGGGCATGATGATAGGGATTGTAGGATTTATGGCCTCATGCATGAAAGGTCAAGGGATATATACAAAATTCAAGGTGAAGTACAACAAGAAGGAAATAATACGTAGTTTAACTCCCCAGGAAGAGGAAAATTCAACCCTTATGGTGGATTAAAAGGAAGAGGATGAGGAGGAGGCATGGGCCAAGGTCGAGGACAAATCATTTTTTATAACTACGCACAGCTAGGTCACTTGGCAAGGGACTGTCAGAACCCTTGTACCACTTTTATTTACTGCAACTAATTTGAACATGTCATAGAAGAGTGTCCTGTGCTATTAGCCAAACTTTAGGAGAGACGAGGAGGAAACTAGCAAGTACAACTGATCACAACAGAACCTCGTAGGGTGGATCCTAGAGTCATCATTATCACTAGAGGAGGCACTGCTATAGGAGAAGACAGGGTGACTCCAAGGAAGACGACAGAACAATCAACAGTTCAAAAATATGTAGAGAATACAAAGGAGTTTGATCCAAAGAAAGAGAAGTATAAATTTGAAGAGGAAAGAAAAGAGTTTGGAAGAGATCAGGCTTCTTCATCAAAGGCATAACCAAAAGTGAGAGAATGTGAAATTGCCCTGGCCTTGATCTGTCTTCTTTGCCCGAAGAAGGAAAAGAGGTAAGTTGACTTATGGAGTTCTTATGTACTTTCATTAATTTGATTAAGGATGAAAAATCCATACAAGAACGACAAAATTTGATCAGAAATTATGAGGTAGGAAAGGTAGATCCTATACTGAATAAATAATTACATCAACTATACAAAAAGAGAAGGAAAAATAAGGAATTACACCTTAATGCCCAAATTGGAGAATATGATATAGATTATGTGGTCCTCGACTTAGGGTCGTAGGTCATTGTTATGATGAAGCAGGCCTGGGAACTGATGGGAAAACCTAAGTTGATCTATTCCCCTATCAGGCTTAGGATGGATAATTAGTATGTAGTAATCCCCTTTGGTAGGCTGGAGCATATCCCTATGGACATTGACGGGGTAAGAACATTTGTGGACTTCCAGGTGATTGAGATAGTTGATGATAGTTGTCCCTATCCTGCATTGTTAGGAATTGATTGGGATTTCAACAATTCCACTGTTGTTGACTTAAATAAAAGAAGAATGACATTTGAAGGTGATGGCCTTAGGGTCATTGCACCTCTAGATCTTGATGAAGGTCAAAGATACACATAACCCATTAGAGAAGAAGACCAGACATATGAGCTAGAGAATATGAATAAATTGATATCAAGACAACAGGATTACATTAACCCTACAACAAACGATAATTTGAGCTGGAGAAGTGACAATGCATTCTCATCGGACTCAGAAGAAGCACTGGAGAACTATCATAACAAAATGTATGAAGTTTCTGTGTGGAGATATGCTAGATTCACCAAAGAAGTTTCTTGGATCGGCACAACAATAAGTAACTTGCCCACATTTGATGGTTTAAACCACTTAGAAACTTTTTTACTGGAATTTGAAGAAGTTGTACCAGTACAACAGAGATTGTTGGCACTATATGAGGCTTTGAAATCCACTCTAGTAATATTGTGGGGGACACATAAACAAAACATCGTGGATTGGGTGCAAGGTCGCACTCTGATGATAGCACGCTTTTCAAAACAAATAGAAAGATGCGAAGTTAGATACAAAGGTAAAAGTTGTCTGAAGGACCATGTGCAAAGATGTGAGGAGGCATGGAGCGGAATTCCTCAAGAGAAATGGGTGCATAAATTCATTAACACATTGGATACAATGCCTATCAATTGGTATCTTCAAGCGGAACTGCACCTCACCACTATAGATTGGCAAGGTATGACTCAAGATTTTGTAGCTACATTTTTATTTGAAATTCAACACCCTATGTTAGATCAAGATTTACAAGTTGTGAGACAGAAGGTATTTGAGGAGGCATCTAGCCTCCCTTTGGAGCAAGAAGAAGATTAATGGACTTCACCTCTTCAAAAACTACAAGGATGCTACAATATCAATGCCGATGAAGACGATGATCCTAGGAATGTGAACATCACAGAAACAAAAGGATAGAGAGACGTAGAAGGACTAGGAGTCAAACTAAATTTCATTGGACAACTGATCAAAATCAAGAAAGTTAACATTGGAATAGAGAAAACACCCAAGCTTACTAATGTTGGAGATTACTGGAATGATGCCACCATTGATAAGATCACAAAATTGCTGCATGAATATCAGGACTTGTTTCCGACCAAGTTCAATGATATGAAGGGCATAAAAGGGCCCATGGGAGAGATGAAGATCCCCTTGAAACCAAATGCAAGGTCATTCAAGAAGAGACCCTACAGATTGAACCCCAAATATAAGGAGAAAGTTAAGATTGAATTATACAGAATGCTAGACGTAGGAATCATAGAACTGGTTGAAGAGTCAGAGTGGATTAGCCCTATGGTGGTACAAGATAAGAAGATATGAGAGATCAAGATGTATGTAGAACTCATGAAGTTGAATGATGCTTATTTTCATGACCCATTCCCTACACCATTTATAGACAAAGTGTTATATAATGTAGGAGGAAAAGAGGTATATTCCTTTACAGATGGATTTTGAGGTTATCACTAGATCAGGATTTCCAAGGAAGATCGCCATAAGAACACATTTGCGACAGAATGGGGTTCCTACCAGTATACAATAATGTCTTTCAGATTGAAGAATGCACCAACCATCTTTTCTAGGGTGGTGGTCAAAGCATTCAAGGAGTTTTTACATAAATATTTGGAAGCATATTTTGATGATTGGACTATTTTTGGTTTATTACAAAATCATATTGAATGTTTAAGACTAATGTTGGATAAGTGCAGGCAATGTCAGATTTCCCTGAATCTGAAGAAGTGCATCTTCTTTTCACCCTTTGGAGTGTTGTTGGGACATATTGTGTGTAAGCAGGGGTTGCTGGTAGATCCGTCCAAGATTGCCATTATTGTTGATCTACCCCCTCCTACTTCAGTCAGACAGTTGCGCATTGCACTGGGACATACTGGATACTACAAAATGTTCATTAAAGGCTATGCACAGATTACAACACCTATGAAGAATATTATGAAGAAATATTGTCAATTTCAATGAACAAAATAATGTCAGCAGAGCTTCAACACACTGAAACAAAAAATGGTTATTGCGCCCATTCTGGTTTTCCCAAATTGGAGCAAGGAATTTCATGTGCATGTCGATGCATCTTCTATTGCACTAGGAGCAGTGTTATCACAACTAGGAGTAGGCGATATTGACCACCCATTAGCCTTTTCTATTAGGAAGCTCTCAACATCTGAGATAAATTACACCACCACTGAAAGAGAAGGTTTATCCATGGTGTACACGTTGTAGAAGTTTTTTCAATACTTATTGGGGGGGTACTTTAAGATGTTCATTGTTCACTCCACGTTGAAATACCTGGTCAACAAGCCAGTTTTGGGGGGAAGAATATGTATATGGATACTATTATTCCATGAATATGATTTTGAGATTGTGGTCAAGCCAGGGACAATGAACAAGGGACCTGATCATTTGTCTAGGTTAAAGCATGGAGAGGAACTTACTAGTTTGGAGGATACACTACCAGATGCACAATTGTTGGGCATTAGAAAGATTGATGATCACTTCACTGAGATAGTCCAATTATTGTCAACAGGAATGGCACCTAGTGAATATACAATCATCCAGAAGAAATAAGTAGTAGTGCGCACTGCATATTTTTCACTTATAGCTGGATAGCTATACAAGATGGGACCTGATGAGATCCTAAGAAGATGCGTTATGGAGTTAAAAAGACCACTAATTTTTGTAGAAGCACATGAAGGCATCAAAGGAGTACACTACGTAGGGAAATCAACAGAGAAGAAGGTTCTTAGAGCTGGCCTCTGGTGGCCTACTTTACATAAAGATGCTAAGGAATACTATAAATCCTATGATGTATGCCGAAGAGTTGGGAATCCTTACTGAAGAGATGAGATGTCTTTAGCACCACAATTGACTTTGCAGAAATTTGAGAAACAGGCAATTGATTTCGTGGGACCTATAAACCCATGAGGGAAGTGCATAGGAGCTAGATACATCATCACTGTGATAGAGTAATTGACAAGATGGGAAGAAGCAAGAGAAGTTAGGGACTGTAGTGCAACTACAACTGGGTGATTTATATTTGAGGATATAATAACCAGGTTTGGATGCTCGAAGACCCTGATGAGCGATCAAGGCACACACTTTATTAATAAGACTATTGAAGCCTTGAATCAGGAATTTGAAGTTCATCATCAGAAGAGTAATCCTTACCATCCACAAGCGAACATGACAGTTGAAGCTTTCGACAAGATCTTGGAGACAACGCTGACAAAAATTTGTGGTGTGAACATGGATGAATGGGATTTGAGAGTACCAGCAGTACTATGGGCCTATAAAACTACTTGCAAGAAGCTAAAAATGCAGACTCCCTTTAAGTTGGTGTATGGCCTAGAAGCAGTTTTCCCTATGGAATATTTGGTTCCTAGTCTTAGAATTGTAGCATTCACAGATATGGATGACACTGGTGTTGTTCAAGAGAGGCTTGCATAGTTGGTAGAACTAGAAGAACATCAATTTGTTGCAGGATTCCATCAATAGGTACAAAAGGAATGAGAAAAGGCCTATCATGATAGGCACATCAAGAAGAAAGCCTTCAAGCAAGGAGATCTGGTATTAGTATATGACAAAAAGTTCATGAAGCATCCAGGGAAGTTCAGGACACATTGGATGGGGCCATATGAGGTTGTTTACATTACATAAGGAGGAGTTGCACAATTGAAGACATTGAATGGGGAGTGGAAGGAAGGTTTAGTGAATGGGAGTTGGTTGAAATTGTACTATGACAACCAACGGCCTCGTATCTCTCCATAAAATCATAAAGAGAAGGGTCCAAGTACTAGGTGCAGTTGAAAATGGGTACCAGACACATAAAAGATAGTCTACACAAGGAAAGAAGGGTGGGACAGAGCAGAAAGCATGGGCTGCACTGCACAGTCTAAAGTTGAAGAAAAATAGAAGGTTCATACCTGAAGTGCCTCAGGACGAGTCACATGTGAGTGTTGGGGGCCTATTGGCCCTTATTTATGTAAGGTTGCAAAGATTAAGGAAAGAAGTGCAAAGTATGAACTGCGCGGAAGACAGGCTGACTGAGATTGGGTCGAAGTGACCAAAAGAGCAGAAAAAATAGAGCGAAGTAAGAGAAAGCAAGTCATTGGAAGGGGAGAGCGAGGAAGATGGATCATGGATGACTCAGAAAGTGGAAAAAGCCTCAAATAGATTCTTTGGAGCACCTCTATTAGGGTCCTAACCCACACATAGGTAGAATAACATATTTAGATGTAATAAAGGTCAATATTTATAAGGTCTTTCAATAAAATAAAATAAGGCAGATGTAAGAAGACCTAATAGAAGCTTCCACTTCTAGAAGGAACTTCCTCTAGATGCTTCTTTTTAGTATAAATAGGATTCGAGGGTATGAGAACCCTAGCTTGGATATTATTGTAATAGAGATCTTCTCAACTAGAGGTTTCCCCCTCGAAGAGGCCCATGAACATTGCTTTCAGATTCAAAGTGTAATTTCTGTTGTTGTTCTTATATCATTTCAGTGTTATTGTGGTGAACGATCTGGTTATATTGTTGTTATTCTGCCATTACTAGCATTTTATTTTTGTTCTGCACACATTTTATATCTGGTATATTACAAGTGGTATCAGAGCAATTTCCTTGGCAGAAAGTGTGGATTAAATGTTTTTCCAGGGTAGAGACATATTCTGGCGTCTTTAAACCACATAGATCTGTTGTTATGCGCATAAACCCATGGTTGAGGGATTCATACATGCAGGAAATACAAGTGGTACTTAAGCGCACATCTGTTGGCCACCCTTGTAACCCCTATTGGTACCCCTTCGAGTGGTAGCACATCAGACAACACCTGTGTACAGATCGACCTAGATTACCTGAAGCCCTTTTTAGATAAATTGATTAGTCGCCTGACTGCTATAGTGTCACCGAGAACAACACTCGGGAAGATACTCTCTAGTACCTAGGTAGTCAGGTAGTACGGCTAAGGGTACGGTCTATACTCCTTAGTTAGTTCCCTGAGATATTGGGCCGATTACTACTGTTGGACCCCTCACATATATCAGAGAGCTATAACACAAGGTAGACCCTTGTTTATAAAACCCTTGAATACCTAACCCTTGGGGACAGAAACATAAACAAATCAAAACAAATAAGATCTATTGTTGTGCAACTGTGTTCGGGTTGCCAAGTAAATACACATTTCTTTCTGGTTAAGCATTTGGGCATTTCCTCTCTGCATTATTCTTCAGACCAAAGTATAACTCTGTAAAAAAAAAAAATCTCGAAATTTTTTCACCATTATTTGAGACCTATTCCATTGGATTCATCTCTTTTCCCTTATCACATTCATCCATATCATTTTTTGGAAAAAAAAATTACCCCACCTGCCCCTTTTCAGTTTACCCATCCTCATGGCCCACACTCGTAGCCAAGACTTGGAAGCTCGCTTCAACACCTTGCAATCTGGTCTCATTGAGACCCAGCAAGAAGTGAAACAACTCAGTGCCAATGCTGCCGCCATCAATACAACCATACAGTCCTCAATGGGGGAAATCAAAAAATACCTCACCACCCAACTTGAATCAGTCTTTTCAACACTCTGCACCAAGCTACATATCCCTATAGATAACCCTTCCTCTTCCTCACCTCTACATACTGAATATGACCATTCCTCTCATTCCCATACGTTGCAGAACCATCACTTTCAATGTGACCTACGCCTTCCGCGGGTGGATGTGACCAAATTTGATGGCTCGGACCCCACTGGTTAGGTAACCCAAATGGAACATTACTTCTCTTTATACGACATTACAGATGACTTGGCCAAACTCTGGTATGGTGTTCTCCATCTAGATCAAGAGTGTTGGCAATGGTGGCAATGGAGAAAAAATTCTCATCTAGGGTATATTGCTTGGACACACTTTGTGGCAGATCTTTATGAATGCTTTGACACTGACACCAACTATTTGGGCCATTTGACAAAGCTGAAACAATTGGGTATAGTGGAAGACTTTATAGCTTCCTTTGAGCGCCTGGATTTTAGAACAGAGGGCATGTCTGATGCCTTTTTCTGAGAGTGTTTTATCAGCGACCTCAAGGATGAAATTCAGGCCCATGTCCTCATGGCTTGACCTAAGAGTTGGGTGGAGGCTACCAAAAGAGATAAATAAGAACAATAGTTTGTATCTTCTCAAAACGATAGACCCTTCTTTATCCCTCGCCCTAAACCAGTAAATCCCACTACTCCCTCTGCTCCACTAAAGATCCAAAAATTGACCAGGACTGAAATGGATGAACGCCAACTCAAAGGCCTTTGTTATAACTCTGATGACAAATATTTCCTGGGCCACAAGTGTAAATAAAAAAAGGTTTTTATGGCCATCTCCGAGGATATTTCGGAAGAAGATGAAGAAACACCTTCTGTATCTGAGTCACTTGAATCCACTGACATAATCCCTCCCTTAGACCCTCCCAAAGTGGAACCGGTTATTTCCCTCAATGCTCTCACTGGCTTCTCTGCTCCCCAAACCCTCAAGCTAATCGATTACATCAAGAATCAGAAGGTCATCATTCTGGTTGATAGTGGTAGCACCCATAATTTTACTCATCACCGCATTACCCAAGAAAATCATTGCTACATCCATGCCGTCAATAATTTCCAAATTATGATTGGCAATGGTGGTTCCATGAAATGTGGAGGGCGTTATGAAAATGTGCGTCTCCAAATTGGTGACTACCACCTGAAATTCCATATGTTTTCTATCGACATGGGAGGTTGTGACATTGTGTTGGGTGCAGACTGACTAAGGACTTTGGGTCCCATTCTCATAGATTTTAAATACTTAACCATGTAATTCGACCAGGAGGTCCACCAATACAAGTTCCAAGGCATCATTTCTGGTTCACCTGAGATCATTAGTTCCCATCGCATGGAAAAGATGCTAAAAAAGGGTCATTCTGGTGTTATCGCCCAACTCCATGCCATACAAGAAACATAGACACCCTCGGTACCGCAAGACTTCCAAGCCATCCTTTCTAAACATCAATTGGTCTTTTCCACTCCCCAAGGCCTCCCTCCTTCCCATGTTGTTCATGATCATTCCATTCCCCTTGTACTTGGAAGCCTTCCTCTCAATATCCATCCGTATTGTCACCCCTTTTCCCAAAAAAATGAAATTGAGAAAATGGTCCAGGAACTCCTTAATACATGCATTATTCACCCTAGTACGAGCCCCTACTCATCTCCTGTGGTCATGGTCTTTAAGAAATAAGGTTCTTGGTGAATGTGTCCTTTATTCTGTGCCCTAAACAAACTTACCATCAAAGACAAATTCCCCATTCCTGTCTGATGAACTCCTGGATGAATTGAGTGGTGCCCAATTCTTCACTAATCTAGATCTTTGTTCGGGCTACCACCAGATACGTATGAAAGAGGTAGACATTCCCAAGATTGCCTTTAGAACTCATGAGGGCCACTATGATTTTTTGGTCATGCCCTTTGGCTTGTGTAATGCCCCCTCCACCTTCCAAAGCCTCATGAATCATGTCTTCCATCCTTTTCTTCGCCATTTTGTCTTAGTTTTCTTTGATGATATCCTCATCTATAGCAAAACCTGGACATACCATCTTGCTCGTGTGGATTGATTTCTCCATCTACTCTTTCAGCACCAACTTTTCCTGAAACATCCTAAATGTGTTTTTGGCGCCTCAGAAGTAGAATACTTGGGTCATCTGGTTGGAAAAGATGGCATTAGGGTGGATCCTAAAAGGATTGAAGCTATGTAAGACTGGCCTCACCCAAAGACTCTTAAGAGCTTTCATGGATTTCTAGGCTTAACAAGGTATTATCGCAAGTTTGTTAAGAATTATGGGAAGATTGCAGCACCTCTCACTTCTCTCCTAAAAAATAACTCTTTCACTTGGAATCCAGTCGCTACTCAAGATTTTCAAACCTTGAAGATGGCCATGTGCACCACTCCATTCCTCGCCCTTCCCAATTTCACAAAGACCTTTTTTTTGGAATGTGATGCCTCAAGGAAAAAAATTGGTGTTGTCCTTATGCAAGAGGGTCGACCTTTTGCCTTTACCAGCAAGAAACTATCTGAAAGAAATATGGGCAAATCCATCTATGAAAAGGAAATGTTGGCTATTCTGCATGTCGTGGATCTGTGGCATCCTTATATATTGGGGAAATGTTTCCAAATTAAGACAGACCATCAAAGCCTCAAGTATTTTCTAGAACAATGCATTTCCTCCCTAGAACAACAAAAATGGGTGACTAAACTCTTTGGATATGATTATGAGATCATTTATAAGAAAGGAAAAGACAATGTGGTTGTGGATGCACTTTCCTGAAAATATGAAGATGAAGGATCCCTTTTTTCTCTTTCATTCATTGTACCATATTGGCTCCAAGCCATTCACCAGGAATGGATACAAGATCCCAAAAGTTCACACTTGATCCACCAGTTGCAGTCCAATGCTCCAGCTTCTCCAAGGTACTCTTAGCTCCATGAGAAACTTCGATACAAAGGCCATTTGTATTTAATTAAACAATAAAAGCTTAAATCCACGGTACTTTCTAAGCTTCATGCTACACCCACAACAAGGCACTCCGGGTTCACCAAAACCTATGATAGGGTCAAAGGTTCCTTTTTCTGGGACAGTATGAAACAGGACATTCATAATTTTGTAGTTGAATGTGATGTGTGTCAACACAAGGGAGAAACATTCAAATCGTTAGGCACACTACAACTGCTCCCGATCCCACCTGCTATTTGGAAGGATATCTCTATGGATTTTATTACCGGCTTACCCAAATCGGGAAACAAATCCGTCATCATGGTGGTTGTTGATCACCTTTCCAAGTATGCTCATTTTTGCACCCTTCAACACCTGTTTATAGCATCCACGGTGGCTCAAATATTCATGGATCAGGTCTTCAAGATTGATGTCATGCCACACTCTATTGTTTTTTATCGTGACCCAAATTTCACAAGCAATTTTTGGCAAGAATTGTTCAATATACAAGGCACCGAATTACATCTCAGCCCAACTTATCATCCCTAGACTGATGGCCAAACAAAAGTTGTAAACAAGTGTTTGGAAACATATTTGAGGTGTTTTGCCTCGGAAAATAAAAATTAGTGGGCTCAATGGTTACCCCTAGTTGAATGGTGGTACAACACTTCATACCATATAGCTACACACATGACTCCTTTTGAAGCGGTATATGGACAAAATCCACCTTCAGTTATCTCATACTTACCAGGTGCCTCGAACGTCCAGGCAGTTGACCTAACACTTACAGCTCGAGAGGCTATTTTTTGTACCCTCAAAGAGAATTTGGTCATGGCACAGAATCGCATGAAGAAACAAGCAGAACAAGGTCACTCTGAACATCAATTTGCAGAAGGGGATCAAGTGTTTCTTCGACTGCAACCTTACAGGAAAACTTCCCTCAAGGTCGAGCATTGTCAGAAGCTAGTGCCCAAATTTTATGGTCCTTATACTGTGCTCAAGCATGTGGGACAAGTTTCCTATCAGTTAGTTTTTCCCAACCATTCGAAGCTACATCATGTTTTTCATGTTTCATGCTTAAAGAAGGTGATTGGAGATAAGTGCCAAATTCAAACCACCCTTCCAGAGTTAGCTGAAGAAGGATCCATGTGGTTACAGCCAGAAGTAGTTTTGGACCAGTGTGAGTGCCACCTATGTTAGAGAACCATCAAGGAAGTGTTATTCCAGTGGAAAGATACATCTTCAACAGACGCCACTCGGGAACCAACTACCATTCTGCAATAATTTCCTCATCTCAAGCCTTGAGGACAAGGATGTTTTTAAGGGGGCAGACATGTTAGGTTCCTAACCTGCACATAGGTAGAAAAATATATTCAGGTGTAATAAAGGTCAATATTAATAAGGCCTTTCAATAAAATAGAATAAGGCGGATGTATGAAGACCTAATAGAAGCTTTCGCTTCTAGAAGGATCTTCCTCTAGATGCTTCTTTTTAGTATAAATAGGAGTCGAGGGTATGAGAACCCTATATTGGATATTATTGTAATATATCTCTGCTCAACTGGAGGTTGCCCCCTCGAAGAGGCCCATGAACATTGCTTTCAGATTCAAAGTGATATTTCTGTTGTTGTTCTTATATCATTTCAGTGTTATTGTGGTGAATGATCTGGTTATATTGTTGTTACTCTGACATTACTAGTATTTTATTTTTCTTCTGCATACATTTTATATATGGTATATTACAACCTCACAAGAAAGAAGGAAAGACAAGTTGGCGAAGCCCTGAAAACATGGGTCAAGTTGAACTAGGGTTTTAGACACCTAGGGTTTTGGTATTTAGGGTTTTGACACTGAGTTTTTGGCCTAAGGTTGTCCGAGAGTCATTGTAATGTATAAATAAAGGTCAGAAGGACCTAGGTTGTCATTGTTGTTGTTGTGAGGTTGAGTTTGTAATGAGAAATTATTGTGTTGAGAGAGAGAAGTATTTTTTTGAAAGAGAGTCTGTGTTGTAAGATCTTCAGCTGGGTGCGAAGATCAATCCTACAACTAGGTGGGTAGGGAGGGAAGAGAGGAGAAGAGAAAGAAAGAGAGAGATTTGTAAGCTAAGTGCAGATAGAATTGTATGCTTTCATCTAATATATTGTAAGAGAGTGAATCACGTATATCTTGTTGTTGTGTGTGATTGATGTTGTGTTATTTTGATCTCTGATATACTATTAATACAATATTGTGGTAGATCTGAAATATAGTTCACACAATAGGCTAAGAAAGATAAAGAATAGTTATATATTTGTGAGAGTGGTTCCTTCGATCCACTTTTCCTTTCCTTTGGTTGTAGACACCTGTGTCCTGCAACCCCCTATAGCTACTTTGGGTGAGACTACATCTACTTTGCAGGTGTTACCGAAAGGGCCAGTAGTTAGGGCTTGTTGGGGGGGGGGGG
>ML776711.1:2441702-2480765 GCA_009831015.1 Picea engelmannii | reverse complement strand
TATAAATTTGCTGGCAAGGAAGGGGGGGGACACTTAGGGCTATGGAGTCAAAATTATGAAAATGAATGAAAACACTGAGTGGCCGGTAGAACTCTCCAGAGGATAAATTATAAGTGAGGAGATGAATCTAAGTTATAAATTGTAGTTTGCAGAGTGTAAGAAGAAAAAGAAAACAAGTAACTACATCAGATCATTTATGAAATGAATTATGCATTAGTTATGAATAACTTAACACAGTTTAAATTGCTTAAGACAAGAGCATCACAAGATGAATTATGGGCTTTTAAACTATCCAATTTAAAGAGAAGACAATTCAAATGGAATTAAAGAACACATGAAATACATACAAGGAGATAAGACAAAACACGTATCACCACCATTAGAATCTTTTCATAGAGACTTCAAAAGATTCTGCATATGTATTCAATTCAGCTCCAGAAAATTACAATTGAGTTCTGAAATACTAAAAAGGTTCCCTTGCACTTATGCTAACATTAACACATTTGAAACTTCTAACATTTATACAATTCGAGTTCCTTCAATTAGAAACCGATTACAATAGCTGAACTGAAACGTTTCATCTTCTAAAGTTGATTACAATAATTACAACATGACAGTTTCGGTATGGGAACCGATTATAATGATTAATCAAAAAAAAATCATGAACCAATTATCAATTCCCCTGACTCTTCAGCTTCTTCTTTTTCCATTTGTCATGCTTTGGTCCTCTGTCTAATCTACCATTTTGGTGACACCTGGGAATTATCTGTTGGTTCCTAGAAAACTGCACTTTGTTTTACCCAGCCGCACTATCTCCTTCCACTACAAGTCAAAAGGGATATTGTAGTCCATCATTTCTTTGATTAGGATCTCTAGGTCAATGCAAGAGGCATACATCATGACTGGAAGTTCAATCTTCACTATTTTGAACTGATTTAATATCTCAAAATATGTAATCAAATATTCAACCAGGGTTGCTCCTTTCAAGTTTTCCTCTAGGATTTAAAACTTGGAGTGATCCATTCTGCATTGAGCGAGGGGATATTTGTATTCCTCCTCATCATACAATTTTCCTTTGCCATCCCAAAATGGTGGGAGGCCTTTGATGAACAACTCTTCAAATAGATCCTTGAATTCATGTATACTTTGCTCCATCTGTATGCCTTGGTTTGGACTGATTTTAGTAGGTTATGCTTGGAAATGACCCTCTTGTCCCGGATGATCAATGTACTCCTATCTTTGACCCCAATGGTCTGAAGTTCTGTAGTGGGGATGGAATTTAGAAAGTTTATGGGATTTTGGGCCCACTCTTATGGTTTGTTTGCTAGGGTCTCATTTACAACAGTGCACCTGCTTCTGGATGTGATGTCCATGCTATCTTTATCATTGATGAAGTTCAAGTACACCCTGAACTTGGCAACTTCAACAAAAATAGAATCTCGGATGATGTGTTTGTATCCCTACAATAGTCCTTTGCCTCTCAACCTTGTTTTGAGTTTGTCTACTCTTTCTTCAAAAGCTTGTTTCTCCTTTTGAAGATGAGCCATCCTATCATCCTTTGTTTTCATTTCTTGCTTCAATTTATCTATATCTCCCTTTAGACCTTTGATTTATCCCACCTTGAGGCTAACTTGTGACATAGCCTGGACAAGTCCTTCAGTGCTTGGCCTAACTTCTGCAGTAGAAGGTACAACTACAACCATGTTTGGTACTTCTGTCTTTCTTTGTGACCAATTCACTTTTTATTGCTCCAGTTGTAATACCTTGGCCTTGTAATTCAATGCCTCTTGTCGAAATGCCTCCTTCTCCTATTCTAGAGCAACAAGTTATGTTGTTTGTGGATGCTATGTGGAAAATATTTATAGTTTCTTCTTAAAGGTTTGAATGATCTTGTCTTTTTCTTATAAGGAGGATTTCACTCCTCGAGGGCCTTTAGATTCTAGCCTCTTGAACTAAGTTTTCCAAGCCCCGCTGGATGATTTTTATTGCCTCAACTGCCCTTCCAAATTAATTGCATAAGTTGACAGCTTTGAATTCTTCAAGCTTAGACCCAAGTAATCTGAATACATCATATCATTGGTATTCTTGTGGAATTTCCCTTTATCTAGAGCACTGATGTTTTCATATTTTATTTTGATCTCAGATACTTTATCCTCATCCACAACTGCTATATTAAATGTGTTCTTTTCTATATTTCTTACTGTGAACAGAGAATAATTATGTTGAGATATATTTTCTACTTCAAGTATTAACTCCCTCATTTCACTCATGGCCAATTTTCCTTTCTCATCATATTGATTTGCTAGATCTTCTTTATATTGATAGGCTTCTCTAGATGCCTTATAAAAGATGTGCTCTTTGTTGGTTAAAGTTATTAAGCTTCCTTCACTTTGGATCTTGCTTCCTTTCCCAAATTCTATAATGTTGGTGCCACTTTCCACCATATCCATATTCACTTGTTCTTTAGACTCCTCCTCCTCTAGATCCAATATCTATGGGGATTGTCTAATCTTCATCTTCTTAGGGGAAATCTACTGACTATTGGTGCCCACAGCCTCTGAACTACTTCTTTTGTTGTAAACACTTACCTTGGGTACTTTAAATATCAACTTCTGAGGAGTTTCTTGTGTTTGAGTTTGTTGTAGGGTTTCCTCCACTTGTTGTGTTTGAGTTGGTTGCAATATTGCTTCCATATCATCACAAAAATATAGATTTGCCAATTTGTCAAAACCCTCAACATGTTCATTCTCATAGGGGGGACATTTGTTCATCAGTATTCTCTTGGATATGATCTTATGTGGATCATATTATCTTCCCTATAGCTATGAAAATCCAAACTTTTTGATCTTGGCCTGGATCTAAGATAAACATGATCTAGTTTTTACAATGAAGGGTCCAATGATGAAAGGGAATTTGAGGTTGGATGCCTTGTGTAGTTTCAAGAAGTGCTTTGTCTCTGATATGATTCTTTGACTGATGAACTCTAGGGAAAAGAGTTTGGGTGTTAGAAAAATAGGCAGAAGATAGGGGGATTCATGAAAACCATAAACCCATATCACTATTGAATGCATGAACAACACCCAGTCCCCCACTCTATTTTCTAGATTTGGCTGTAAATAAATCCTCATGTCATCTACAAATCTTGGCAGGTTGGTATTGAAAATCAGGCTGTAAACCCTGGTCATGACCTTGTTAATAAAAATGAGCATTTTGATCCTTTTACATTCAGTTGATATGAATGTTTCCTTAGGGAACTCTCTCTTGTTTGTTTCCAAGAAAATCTTCATCAAGTACGTGTAATATATGAAATGTATTAGTGACTGAAAATTCACTAGATTTTTGTGGATATTATTAGCTATGAATTTATCGAAGACGATGCAGACTGACTGACTAGAATCTGACTGGAAAAACACCAACATAAAACCTAACATGACCTCAACCACATACTTGTCATTATCTAGACCTGAAATATGACTTAGTATGGAACATACCCATTGCACTTCAATAACCATGACATTAACACTCATTGGAAGGGACATACTTTTAGAAATATTCTCTGGTTTGACAATTGTGTTGACCCTTGACAAAGTTTCGTGGATATCTGACCAAGTTTGACATATTTTTTCAGACTTCGACAGCCTGTCGAAGGAGGAGCACAAGATTAAGCAGAGATCGTGGGATCTTGACCCCTTTTTGGTCCCTCTTTGGGATGTGGGAATATGTAACAGGAATGGGATGTCAACCCGTGGGTTTACCCATGTTTAGTCCTAGTTTGTATATATAAATATATTTATAGGAAATGTAAGGGAGGGGGACAAGAGATTGAAGGCATCTATGTGATGCTAGTATGCAAGTAGGCTAAGTGCTAAGAGTTGGATCTGTGTGATCAAGAATTGTAAGGATTTGTGCATACTGTGTGAGACTTGCAGAGTTAAGTGCAAGTCATTGTAGCAATATTGTGAAAGGCTTAGTGCTGGAATGCAAGGAAGAAGGATCTAGCAAGTTGCACAGATATTTTTTCCTGTGCGGAGTAAGGTTTTTGAGGCTCTGTGCTTGTAACTGATTGACTGAAGACAATAAAGAAGAAGAGTTGGTGGACGTAGCCCCAGGGTGGGGGTGAACCACGTAAACACTGTGTTGTTATGCTTTGTGCTTGTCTTAATGTGTTTATGACTCTTTTGCTAAGTGCTTTGATAGAGATACATAAATCTACTCATGCTTTGTGCTAATGATGTGTAAGAATGCTATATCTAATCTACATAAAGGTGCTTAGTGCTTGATCTGCTAGATATAACTTACTTCTTCATGATAAAGCGCTTAAATACATCAGATCTGATTGAATGATGTGATGCTATGTTCTATCTGCGCAATAGTTATTGATTTAACATTTGATTCTAAGTGCTTTATTAAGTATTATAATCATAGATTTGTGTCCTAGCTAAGGTTGCATACACTTGAGTCCTGCGACCACCCCTGTCTCTACCTCGGGTGAGACTTCATCTGCTTCGCAGGTGTTGCTGAAAGGGTTGGTAGTTAGGGTTTTGTTGGTGCATTGTCGTAGTGTTGAACCCTAGGTCTGCCCCCATGCCAACAAATGGTTCCATTGTCGGGACTTGAAACTGTGATTGTTGGGAACTGATAAAGAAGAAGCTTTGTGAAAAGATTCGTCCTGACGTTGTAGAAAATTCATGCATAGATATGTTTCCCTAGTGTGTAGTATTCTACTTGACCTGTGAAGCTTTGTGCCAAGAGGAAGGTTAGATCTGAAGAAAAGAGGTCAGATATAAAGAAAAGAGGTCAGATCTGAAAAAAAGAGGTAAGATCTGTAAGCTCTGGGTAAGATCTGTAAGAATAGTAGAAAAATTCTAGATCTGAAAGATTTGTACTTTGTAAAAGTAAGATAAGTGGAAATTTCTATTTCTAAAGTATGGATCTAGGTATGTTTTATAGGTTATGTCCTAGCTTGAAAAATGAGGCACTAATAGATGAAAGAAGGCTTGATATGAGTAGATATGATAAGAATAGTGAAAGATATGTTATACCTATGCATAGAAAGAATATTTGGACTAACAAATGGATGCAGGTACCTAGAACGAATTTGTTGCAGGTTAGCTCCTATGATCCTAGTGTATAGTACAGTAGAAGTTGGGGATCATTTAAAAGAAAGAGAGGATTAACCCTCTGTTACAACTACAGAAGACCAGGACATCTTGTTAAGGAATGCCCTGGAAGAAGACCTAGCTATCTTTGTTGCAAAGCTATGGACCATGAAGTGTTGGATTTACCTAGAATGATTGTTGTTGGCACAGGGGAAGACACAGGGTTCAATGCTACAACAATGCACCAAAAAATCCCTAACTATCGGCCCTTTCAGCAACACCTGCGAAGCAGATGAAGTCTCACCCAAGGTAGAGGTAGGGGTGGTTGCAAGACTCAGGTGTTTTCAACCTTAACTGGGACACATATCTATGATTGTACTACTTAATAAATCACTCAACACTGTTGGTTCCTCAATATGCAAGCAATATCCACTTCGCAAATAGAATAGAGCTTCACATTACTCACACTAATCTACTATATTCAAACACTTAGCATCAATAGATAGGTCAGATCTAGCAGATCAAGCACTAAGCACATTCATATGGATCAGATATAATAGTCACACATATCATTATCACTAAGCATAAGCAGATCTATCTAATCATCTTAAAGCACTTAGCAAAAGAACACATAAACAGATTAAGACATGCACAAAGAAAGACAACATAGCGTTTACGTGGTTCACCCCCACCATGGGGATACATCCACCAAATATTCTTATTTATAGTCTCTAGTCAATCAGTTACAAGAACAGAGCCTCAAAACCCTTACTTCGCATAGGAAAAAATATCTACGTAGCTCGCTAGATCCTTATTCTTTGCATTACATCACAAAGCCTTCTACAGTATCACACAAGGACTTTCACTTAGCTCTGCAAGTCTTACACATAATGCACAAAGCCCTTACAATCCACACTAGCACTTAGCCTTTATCTCTTAGCTTACCGGCCTAATCATTCTCTTTCTACATTGCCTAGCCTTCTATTTATACTTTACAAAATAGGCCTAAACATGGGTAAAACCCATGGGCCGACATCCCAATCCCGTTACATTATCCCCAAAAACCCAAAAAGGACCCAAAAGTGGGCTGAGATACCTTGATCTCTACTTCATCTTGTGCTCCTTCTTCGACAGGCTGTCGAAGTCCCAACATAGGTCAATATGACTAAGAATCTCCCAACACTTAGTAAAGGGCCAACATGCCCCCAACACTCACCTGTGACTCGTTCTAAGTCACTCTAGTCTGATCAGTTCTTCTTTGAAGGCCTTGAGCTTGGCTTGAGCTTCTTCGACCTGCTGCTACACGATGACCTCTTTCTCGGTGAATTCCTAGATCACTGTGTCATTCACAGGCCCTTCTAGGTGTTGTTTTGCTACAATAAAAACCTTTTCTAGCTTTGCTCCTCAACTTTCAACCTTTGTAAATAACCATCATGCCTTATATTGTACTGGTTGAATCCGTTGAGTAACTTCCATCACTCTACTTTAAATAATATGGATTTATTGTTGGGTGGTGCGTTTATGATGATACCTCTTCATTATGTCTATAGCTGACAGAGCTTTCAATTGCGCTTGTAAAGTGTCTGCATGCTACTTTGCTTCCTGGAGCTACAACTCTAGCACCTGTAACTTTGGGTTCTCAGTGAGGTTTTCATATGTTTGGGCATTGCAGTTACTCAACTACTTTCACTCCAAGGAAAGAGATTTTAGTTTGTCCACTGCGTTGCGGGCAGTTTCTTCCCTTAGGTCTCTTACATCTTGAGGGGTCTCGGGCACAGTGCGGAGCTCCAAGTCTTCTATGCACTGATGGAGCTGCTAGATTACTTCTTCAATTTGTGCCACCTGCTGTGGAACTCGCTCTTCAATTTTTACTTCTACGACTGTCACGGAGCGGAGTCTCTGTGAACCATTTCCTTTACTTCGAGTTGCTCTGCGAGCAACTGTTACTTGCTTTTTCATAACTGTGCTTTTTCTTCATCCCACTTCACTTGCAGAGAAATATTTTCCCATTCTGCAACATTGTGTTTCTCCTCAAGGTTTTTCTATACTTGTGCTAAAGCCTAGGTGGTTTGTGCTGTCTCTTCTTGAGCTCGTCGAAGGCGAGATTTGACTGTAATGGCGATGCGGTGTAGTTGAGTTGGCTCATCACCTAGTTCTGTTGTTCCTACTGATAGAGGTGCAGTAGAAACTGTGTGGCTGGGCTATAACACCTGCTTCACCCCTTGGAGCTCATCCTTAATCCGACTAAACACCTCCTCCTTCTTAGCTTCTTTCTTTTCTGCTATCTCCAGCGAAGCATCGTTTAGTGCTGCGACGATGAAGTCAAAGTTGTCTGAGGTGAGGGTGGTCTCAAATTTGGTCCTAGTTGCTTTCACTTTCTTCCAGGATGAGGGTTTTGGTGGGGAAACCTTCCATTTCTTTGAGGGGTCCTCCTCGTCTCTAGGCAGTGTAACCTCACCTTTATTTTGTTCAAATTTTGTGCCATCTATCTCTCCGCCATCTCCTCCTTTCTCTACTGATATGGAAGCGGTCTTCATGGATGCATTTTCTAAATCATGGACCTCTTTGGTCTTCTTTATCTTGCTAGGTCTAGGTGTATCATGCGCTACTTCTGGACTGTCTAAGTTAGACATATCTGCAAGGTATGCTGGAATGAGGAGGTTTTCCGACCAGTCCTTGGTGATCTCCTCCAAGTCCTCCTCCATTAGATTATAGTAAGACTATAATTGTTCCTTGTGTTCTTCAGCTCATGTTGTGATATAGATGAAATGGCGGTCTGAACTTCATTAAAGGTATGAAATGGTGGAGAGTGTTCAAGGTTATACGCGGCTCACATGGGATGGTTGTCTTCAACTGGTTGTAATATGTGTGGGAAATGACATTCGAATTCCATTGCTTATTCATGTCACTAGAGTACCATAACGTACTAAACTTCGTGGTCAGAGGTTCAAAGGGATCAATGTCCAGGAAGGTCTCACCTTCTGGCATCTCCCATGCAATGAAAGAGATCAGGGTCAATAGCCAACTGAAGTGGAATTCATATCCCTTATCTTGGGCTTCCATGCAATCCAGTTCCAACTAGTTTACCAGGTACTGTGCCCAATTCATCTAAAGTCCTTTTGCGCACTTCCCTAGGAGGTCGACTACGAAACCAATGACTTGGGTGGGTCGATTGTTTCTCACCAACTTTCCTACGATCAATTGGAAGGCAAGGCGCACTGCGCTTCTCTGGATAAAATCCACCTTGTAGCCTCACATGATCTTCTCGACATCTCTGTAGGTGTCTTTAATCTTTTGCGCAAGAGCACGATCCATGGATTTTCTTGGGTAAAAATCCTGTGGGTTAGGGCCTTGCATGCTTATCCCTATGATCTGATTGATCAATGTCAGATCCACTGTGATACAATGGTTTAACCATAAGTATCCATAATGGTAGTAGGAAAATAACAGTTTGACACATGCGTTCACTTCTTGGTGCCTTCCGAAGTGAGAAATCTTCATGACATTGAACAGTGTGGACTGCACGAGGTTATGGGTCCATGATTGAGAAATTATCTTTGAATTCTTTCCTTTTGTTCTGGTCAGATACTTATGTGGGGTGAGCATGATATATACCTTCCTGTTGTCGAGGTTGAAGTCACTAAACTTCAACGCCACAATTTTATCTTGGTCAGCGTGAACTACACGTATCCCCTTTGGGAGGTACACAGTGACCAAGGCATACTCAAAATCTCTTGGCACATTGTCTCGATTGATTGCGTTGCTCAGAGGTGCTATATAGGTGGGTAGTATACTCGATATTAACTTAGAATTCACGAGATCATCCCTATGCTTAGTTCGATTTTCATCTACTGGCTGGGATGGACCAGCTCGAGCAGTGGACAGAGAGGTCGGCAGTCCTCTCGTCGAAGATGCTTGTACACCTGTAGACACTACACTCTCTGAAATGAATCTTTTAGTCATTAATTCAAGGATAAATTCCATTACTGATTCTTCAACTGCGGTGAGCTTGTTGGACATACGTGCTCAGGATTAAAATTAACGGGGTCACAATGAACTTAGATATGACACTAGAACAAATAGCAATATCACAATGATCAGTGTATATAATTCACTTAGTCCGCGGGCTAAAAATCTTAGTTAGCAAAAATGTTCTCCGTGCATGGCATGATGGGATAAGTAGGCAACTTGGCAACGTTTCAATTGTAACGGGTATGAAGCCTCATTAACTCTTGTTTGATCCATTATGGCACGGTCTAACAGTCTGATGATGAACCTTTATTTCCTTTCTTCCCGTTCAGAGCGTCGATCGAACAGTTATAATATCCCCAATGACTATATTGCTTTTCCATGGCAAAGTGCCATGTGTCATTATTCTAATATCCCGACAAAGCTCCAATTCTGCAAATTTTTTGTCTGCAAAGTTCCCTCTAGAACCTTCTGCAACTTATCTCTCTTCTTACTTTGCTTTCTAGCCCTCTTTCCAGTGAGCTTCGTCTCAGTAGTTCGTTTTCCATTCTGATTCTTATCTTCTATGGTCTTAGTTACTTCACGCTATTGAAATTATCTCCTAGGACTCAGGGGTAACACCTCTTCTTTATCCAAGATAGGTGCTTGAGTCTCCTGTGAGTCTTATAATGTTCGTGTAGCTTCAAAATCTAGGTTTCTATTGTTAAATAGCTTCGATCTATTCTCCTATTCTTCGATCAAGTGTGCGATCCTTCTGGTCATGAAATCTTTTGACTCTTGTTTCTTCTGCTCCAAGACTTATTCTTCTTTCTTTCTTCTGGCTTGATCTCTGTCAATCCAAGGTTTTCCTATTAACATGGTAAACGGGGCGCGGTATTCAACAAATTTAATATTATCAAAATCTTCCTCCGTCGAAGTTACATTGACAGTCATAGGTATCTGGGTGAGCCCTCCACACAGGTTTACCAGTTTTCCTTTGAATAACCCTATTCCTCCTAATGAGGGAGTCATAGCAGGCCTCCCTATAGCTTCCCAAGTTCTCTCGGTCATGACATTCACCTGTGTTTCCTCATCTAGAAAATAGTGAATGTCGAAGTCTCCTATTCTTTCTTCAAGGCATTCCTTTCCTTTGAAGATCTCTGATAATCTGACATGTGGGTGGTTATTTAGGGTTTCTTTCATCTGTAGTAATGCTTGCTCAGATCCTTTATGGTATTCTTCCATAATATCAGTTTCTGGATCTGCCTTAGGGTTCTCTTGATTCAGATTCATTCTTTCCAGCTTAGCAATCATTCTAGGGCAATCCAATACTTCATGGTCTAGAGCCTTACAATAGAGGCAACTAGGTCTTCCACCATGGAATTCCTTAGCCAGATGTCCTAGTCTTTTTCAACTGTAATAGAGAGTTAATCCTCTCTTTCTTTTAAATGATCCCCAGCCTCTCCTGTACTGCGTTCTAGGATCATGGTAGCTAACCTGCAACAAATTGTTTCTAGGATCCTGCATCCATTTGTTAGTCCAAACATTCTTTCTATGCATAGATATAACATATCATTCACTATTCTTATCATATCTACTCATATCAAATATTCTTTCATCTATTAATACCCTGGTTTTCAAGCTAGTACAAATCCTATCAATCATAACTAGATCCATACTCTAGAAACAAACATTTCTACTTATCTTACTTCTACAGAGCACAAATCTTCTAGATCTAAAACTTTTAACTATTCTTACCCTTATCAGAGCACAAATCTTACATATCTTACCTCTTTTTAATCAAGAATTCCCACTTTTACCTTTCTTAGGGCACAAAGTTTTCGGATCTTGCCTCTTTTCTTCAGATCCGATCTCATTTCTTTAGATTGGGCTTTTTTTTTAGCATAGAGATTTATAAATCTAGTAGAATACTGCGCGCTAGAGCACATATCTACACACAGAGCTTCCACAATTTCAGGATGAATCTTTGCACATAGATTCTTCTTTCTCAATTCCCAGCAATCACAGTTTCAGGTCCTAACAATGGAACCATTTGTTGGCATAGGGGTAGACCCAGGGTTCAATGCTACAACAATGCACCAACAAAGCCCTAACTACTGGCCCTTTTGGAAACACTTACGAAGCAGATGAAGTCTCACCCAAGGTAGAGGCAGGGGTGGTTCCAAGACTCAGGTGTTTGCAACCTTGGATGGGACACAGATATGTGATTGTACTACTTAATAAATCACTCAACATCGTCAGCTCCTCAATATGCAAGCAATATTCACTTCGCTAATAGAACAGAGCTTCACAGTACTCACACTAATCTACTTTATTCAAGCACTTAGCATCAATATATAGGTCATATATAGTAGATCAAGCACTAAGCACATTCATATGGATCAGATCTAATAGTCACACATATCATTAGCACTAAGCATAAGTAGATCTACCTAATCATCTTAAAGAACTTAGAAAAATAAGACATAAACACATTAAGACAAGCACAAAGAAAGACAACACAACATTTATGTGGTTCACCCCCACCCTAGGGCTACGTCCACCGACTCTTCTTATTTATAGTCTTCAGTCAATTGGTTACAAGAACAAGGCCTCAAAACCCTCACTCCGCATAGGACATAAGATCTGCGTAGCTCTCTAGATATTTCTTCCTTGCGTTACAACATAAATCCTTCTATAGTCTCACACAATTACTTGCACTCAGCTCTACAAGTCTTACACAGAATGAAAAAATCCCTTACAATCCACACTAGCACTTAGCCTTTAGCAATTAGCTTACCAACCTACTCGTTCTCTTTCTACATTGCCTAGCCTTCTATTTATACTTTACAAAATAGGCCTAAGCATGGGTAAAACCCATGGGATGACATCCCAATCTCGTTACATTATCCCCAAAACCCCAAAAAGGACCCAAAAGTGGGTCGAGATCCCTTGATCTCCGCTTCATCTTGTGCTCCTCCTTCTATAGGCTATCGCAGTCCCAACATAGGTCAATATGACCAATAATATCTAAACACTTGGACAAGGGCCAACAATAGCTAAGCTTGAAGGAATGAATCTGAACTAGAAAAACCCTAAGGCAGATCCGAAAATGGCAGAATCCTAGAAAGACTTAGACAAAGTATTGTTACAGATGAAAGAAACCCTGAATGACCACCAACATGTTATCTTATCAGAGATCTTCAAAGAAAAAGAATGCATCGAAGCAAGAATAGGAGACTTTGACATTGATTTTCTTCTAGATGAAGAAACACAAGTGAATATCATGACAGAGACAACTTGGGAAGCTATAGGGAGGCCTGGTATGATTCCTTCATTAGGAGGAATAGGACTATTAAGAGGAAAGATGATAAACGTATGTGGGAAACTCGCTCACGTACCTATGAATGTTAATGGAACTTCAACAAAAGAAGATTTTGAGATTATTAAATTTATTGAGGACAACTCCCCATTTACCATGTTACTAGCTAGACCTTGGATTGAAAGAGACCAGGCCAGAAGGAAAGAAGAAGAAGCAACGTTAGAACAATAGAAGCATGAGTTAAAAGAATTCATGACTAGAAGGATCGCACACTTGATTGTAGAACAAGAGAACAGGTCGAAGCTACTTAACACCAGAGACCCTGATGTCAAAGTTGCAAGAACCCTAGAAGACCAACAAAAGACTGAAGTACTTATCCTAGATAAAGAAGAAGTATCACCCTCAAATATTAAGAAAGAATTTCAATTGCGCGAAGTAACTATGTTAAAAGAAGATAAGAATCAAAATGGAAAAAGGAATACTGAGATTAATCTCACTGGAAAGAAGGCTAGAAAGTTAAGTATGAAGAGAGCTAAGATTGAAAAGTTGTAGAAGGTTCTAGAGGGAACCTCACAGAAGGAAAATTTTCAAAAATTGGAGCTTCATCGGGATATCAGAACAAAAACACATGGCACTTCGCTGTGGCGAAGCAATATAGCCGTTAGGGAATGTTATAACCATTAGATCAATGCTCCAAACAGATAGAAATCCATTTATGGCCAGCCAGTTCACCATCCGACTATTGAGACCACACCATAATGGACATAACCAAGTTAATGAAGACCACATATCCATTGAAAGTGACCCATTGTCAAGTTACCTATTTATATCACCGCTCCACACACCGAAAAAACTTTTTCCAATTGAGAATTTGAGCCCACAGACTAAGTTGATTTTATAGTGTGATCATCGTTCTTCTACTCTCTCTCTCGTTACTATGTCTAAGCTACCCACCGAACCTGAGATTGTTAACCCCGAGCATGTATGATGGACAAGTTGAGCGCTGCAGAAAGAGTTGTTGAGGAACTTTTGATCGACCTGATGACTAAAAGAGTCATGTCTATTTCTACAGGTATACAAGCATCATCCATGAGAGGACTGACATCTTCTCCATCCACTGCTCGAGGAGCAGGTCCATCTTGGTCGTTCGTTGAGAAGAAAACTAAGCACAGAGATGACTTAGTGAATGCTAAACTGATCCTGACTATCTTACCTATATACCACCTTTGAGTAGTGCTTTAAACCGCGACAACATACCTAGAGATTTCGAGTTCACCTTGGTCACTACATACCTCCCGAAGAGGATACGTGCAATGTGAGTAGACCAAGATAAGATTATAGCGTTGAAGTTTAGTGACTTCAACCTCAGAGATCGCAAAGTCTACAACATGTTAGCCCCACATAAGTACTTGACTAAAACTAAAGGGAAGAATTTGAATATCGTCCCTCAACAATGGACCCATGACCTCGTGCATTCCACCCTGTTGAACATCATGAAGATTCCCCACTTCGGAAGACACCAAGAGATGAATTCATGTGTCAAGATTCTACTACCTTGTTACCATGGTGGATATTTGTGATTGAACCATTGTATAACATTGATCCGACACTGATCCACTGGATCACAGGGTTAAGTATGAAAGGACCTGACCCACAGGATTTCTCTCCTAGAAATCCATGGACCGTGCTCTCACACAAAGGATCAATGACAGTTATGGTGATGTTGAGAAAGGAATGCAAGGCTACAAGGTAGCTTCTATCCAGAGTGGCACAGTGCACCTTTCTTGTCAGATGATTGCAAGGAATTTAGTACGTAAGAATTGACCCACCCAAGTGACTAGTTTTGTAGTCGACCTCACAGGGAAGTGTGTCAAGGGCCTACAAATGAATTGGGTGAAGTACCTAGTAAACCAATTAGAACTCGACTATAGAGAAGTGCAAGATCAAGGGTACGAATTCCACTTCAACTGGCTATTGATCTTGATCTCTTTCATCACCTGAGAGATGCCGGAAGGTGCGACCTTCCCAGACATTGATCCATTTGAACCATTGGACGCAAATTTTAGTACACTGTGGTATTCCAGTGACATGAATAATTAATGGCAGTCAAATGTCGTGTTCCATACATACTACAACCAATTGAAGGTAGCCATACAGTTCGATCCTCACATAACTCCAAATACTTTACACAGGTTCTGACCTTTGATGAAGTTCAACACTGATAGGCATTTCATTTATATCATAACGCGAGCCGACGAGCACAAGAAACAACTGCAGTCCTATTATATGCGGACAGAGGAGGACTTGGAGGAGATCACTAAGGAATGGTCAGTAGACCTCCTTATTCTAGCAGACCCTGTGGAGATATTTGACATAGAAAACTGAGAAACTACGCAGGATACACCTAGACTGAGCAAGACAAATAATACGGAAGAGGTCCATGATTTAGAAAACGCATCCATGAAGACCACTTCCATATCACCCGAGCAAGGAGGTGATGATGCAGAGTTAAATAAGATATATTTCAAGCAGCAGTAGGGTGACGAGGTTGATCCCAAAAAGAGGAAAGGTTCACCCCCCGAAGCCTTCCTCTCAGAAGAAATCAAAGGCCACTATGAAACAGATGCAGACCGTCCTCACCTCTGATGACTTTGACTTCCTTGTATCAGCCCTGAATGATGCTTCACTGGAAATAGAAGAGAAGAAAGAGGCAACGAAAGAGGAGTTGTATGATTGAATCACGACTGAACTTTGAGGAGTACAACAAGCCCTACAATTTATCTACGTAGTCTCCACTGTGTTGGGAGAGCCATAAGTGGAAGATAAGCTAGCTCAACTCCATCGAATAGTTGATACAATTGAAGCTCACCTTCAACGAGCACAAGAGGAAATAATGAAAGACATCCAGGATTTCTCTCCAAGCAGAGTGGGATGAAGAAAACGCACAACTGTAGCAAGTCAAGGAACAATTGCTCGCCGAGCAACTTGAAGTGAAGGAAATGGCCAACAGAGCACTGTGCTCTGTGACTGTCATAGAAGTAAATCTAGAGGATCACGTCACAAAGAAAGTAGTGCAACTTGAAGAAGTGATCCAGTAGGTGCAGCAATGCATCACAGACCTAGAACTACGCATTGTACCAGAGACTCCACAGGAGGTAAAAGACCAAAGAGAAGCAACTTCTAGGAGCACAGTGGAAAGGCTAAAGGCCCTTACCTTAGAATGCAAGCAAAAAACTGATCGCAGTGCCCAAACATATGAGAAACTTACCGAGAACCCATAGTTGCAGGCACTCGATTCGTAGCTCCAAGAAGCGAAGCAACACGAAGAAACACTATAGGCACAACTGAAGTCTTTGTTAGTTGTGGAGAGAATGAAGAGATCTCAAGAGCAACGAACAACCCAACAACAAATCCATAATATCCAGAGAAGAGTTATGGAGATAACTCAGAAACTCCAGTCGATACAAGATAAGGCCTATCAGTTGTTTACATAGGTAGAAGGCCAGGGAGCATAACTAGAGTAGGTTAGCACTGTAGCAGAACAATGCCTAGAAGGACCTGTGAATGATGTTGTCATTCAAGAATTTGCTGAAAAATAACGTGTAGCACAACAACAAGTTGAAGAAATTCGAGCCAATCTCGAAGCATTTGAAGTAGAAATTCCTACATTAGAGTGACTTGGGATGAGTCACAGGTGAGTGTTGGGGGCTTGTTGTCCCTTGAGAAAGTTTTGTGGATATCTGGCCAAGTTTGACCTATTTTCGAACTTCGACAGCCTGTCGAAGGAGGAGTACAAGATGAAGCAAAGATCACGGGATCTCGACCCCTTTTTGGGTCCTTTTTGGGATGTGGGAATATGTAACGGGAATGGGATGTTAGCCCATGGGTTTACCCATGTTTAGGCCTAGTTTGTATGTATAAATAGACATATAGGCAATTTAAGGGAGGGGGACAAGAGAATGAAGGCATCTATGTGATGTTAGGATGCAAGTAGGCTAACTGCCAAGAGTTCGATCTATGTGATCAATAATTGTAAGGCTTTGTGCATACTGTGTGAGACTTGCAGAGTTAAGTGCAAGTCATTGTAGCAATATTGTTAAAGGCTTAGTGTTGGAACCCAAGGAAGAAGGATATAGCGAGCTGCGCAGATCTTATGTCCTGTGTGGAGTAAGGTTTTTGAGGCTCTGTACTTATAACTGATTGAATGAAGACAATAGAAAAGAAGAGTTGGTGGACGTAGCCCCAGGGTGGGGTTGAACCATGTAAACATTGTGTTGTTATGCTTTGTGCTTGTCTTAATGTGTTTATGACTCTCTTGCTAAGTGCTTTGATAGAGATAGATAAATCTTCTCATGCTTTGTGCTAATGATGTGTAAGAATGCTAGATCTGATCTACATGAACGTTCTTAGTGCTTGACCTGCTAGATATAACTTGCTTATTCATGATAAAGCGCTTAAATACATCAGATTTGATTGAATGATGCGATGCTCTGTTCTATCTGTGCAGTAGTTATCGATTGAACATTTGATGTTAAGTTCTTTGTTAAGTATTATAATCATAGATCTGTGTCCCAGCTAAGGTTGTAGATACTTGAGTCCTGCAACCATCCCTACCTCTACCTCAGGTGAGACTTCATATGCTTCACGTGCGTTGCCGAAAGGGTCAGTGGTTAGGGTTTTGTTGGTGCATTGTTGTAGCATCGAACCCTGGGTCTTCCCCTATGCCAACAAATTGTTTGTAAGAATAGGTCTTTGACTTTTGATGGACACTCCCTGTAAACCGTAATCAACTTTTCTTCCTCAAATAGTTCAGACACTACAGAGAGGGACTCTGGTATGCTGAGGTCACCTCGAATGGATAGACTCTCTACCCTGCATAGGACCTAGGACCCCCATTTATTTAAGACGACTTTCTCTTTCTATGAGTATTTCTCTATGCACCAACCTATGAATTCAGGGAAAGAGAATGTGACCTCGACAACATAAGGGACTATAGTGGCATGGACTGCTTCAAGGAAGGGTATATGTTTCCCTACATTATCGGATAGATTAGATCTGGACAGGGATATGGGAGAAATGATGATTTCATTATCGAACACATCTAAATCTGTGTCAATTAGGGATTATTTGTTTGACACAGGGTCTTTCTCTGCTATAGACATAACAATAGGGTCCATTATGGCGATGAAAAATACCTCTAAATGAGTAAAAAAGGTGTGACATTGGTGTACTGTTGAGATTCAATTTGAATGGAGTGGTCGCGCCAACTTTCAACGTTCTAGTATTTGAAAAAATAATAAAATAATGATGAGTGTCCCCTTTATATACTTTCCCAATTTCAGGGGTGAGGGAGAGTGGTTTGGGGCAACCCACTTATCACCTTGAAATGCACCTAGTGGTGCCACGTGGTCCTGAGGCGAAACCATGGTTTACTTTTCGGCCTGATTTTAGGAATTATCTTTTGACCAAGTTCTCCCCCTGAAACAATCCCCGACTATTGATATGTAGCGCTCGTGATCCGCGACCTGTCGGGTCCCATCAACTCCACACTACTACTAGATCTAGCCTCCTCTCGCTAGACTTGGCCTTGTTCTCCAGTTTGCCATGCCTCCACATCAGTTTAGAACCTCGCTAAGTCTTGAAAACTAGATCTCCCACATAAATTATTATGGTGATAACAACTGATACAACCCGTATCGGTGAGTTGATATTTTCTCCTCTGTCACCGAAAATATCTCAACACTTAAGAAAATTTCAAATTTGAGTTTTAGTGTATCGATGACCATAACATTTATGTCATCGATCCACCAACAAAGTTCCTACCAAATATTTTGATACACATAATTTTTTCATAGTTGACGAGTCCTACCTTGTATGTCAGCAAGGATGAAGCATTGTCACCGACACCTTGGCCTACATTAGTCCTTCCTTATCAATACATGTTTGGAAATGTTCAAAATAAAATTCATTCTCTACATATCAAAAAATATGACACCATCACCATCGATACATAGGGACCTTAACACTTAATGGTTTTGAATAGAGTCCCCCCCCCCTCTTCGCCTATCGATGATGATGACATGATCAACATTGGTACACGAAGGGGCCAATATCTTCCCACTTTGTGTGTTGGCATACTTTGGTGGATCACCATCGTTCCACTGGTGGGGTTTGAAATATGGTCACCGATACATAAAGAGCACAATTGGTACCAATAAGACCTCCATCACCAATACGTAAAAACTTCCACTTACCAAATTTGGGTGATGACCTCCAATACAACTTTTCCTGTATCAATTTTTGTGTCAATTAAAAGGTTATAAAATCCACACCAGGGCTTGACATTTTTTTATTGTCACAAAGTCACATTAAAAAATCTGAGATCATAAGAGAGGAAAAATTGCAACAAAATTTCTCACCTACTATAGAATACTCACTTTGCATGTGTCACCTTCAAACTTCCAAGCAGACAATCTATCCCTATCCATGTGGATTTCCATTCGACTTAGGTTTCAGTTTTTGCATATATGGATAAACACTAGGGAGAATAAAGTTTCCCCTAAACATTTATTTCCTTACCTCCTCCCTTGATCTTCCATACCCTCTTCCATACCCTCTTCCTTTGATCCCTTGTCTCCCTCTACCTCCTCAGTGCCCTAGTCCTATCCCTACGCACTATTTTCCCCTCTCGAGATATTTCACCCTAACCATTTAATATCACTTGAACTATGGCCACAAAAGGAACCCAACCTAACCAATCTTCCCCTGACCCTATTTCGATTCACCTCTAGAGAAAGTTTTGAATTTTCGTTGGATATCCTTAACAAAAACTGCGAGCTAACCTAGAACTTAGTATGACAAAATCCATGATATTGAAACTAGATCCAACCCTTGATGGTGCCCCCCGATTCATACTTAGCCAAATTTTGAGTCTCCCCATATCGGTAGTGTTAACATAATTGCAGTCGATACACTCTACTCCACACCATCGAGTTTTAAATTTTCAATGCCAAGGTGTGATTACCTTTGTCGGTAATTTTTCTTGATTAATGTGAATACCATACTCGCATATAGACAATGATTAAATGATTTATGTCGATACATAGTTAAATAGGCCTCCATTCTTTTTAGAGTTATAAAAACTTAAATACATTAGGGTGATTGACACCGATACACACATTCCCCATATCGATGAGTTTCCTTAGAAAAATATTGATACTATCATCTTCTTTTTGGAATCCTTTGTATGATCTACGCCTATGAGGTATCCCTCATATCAATGTTATTGGCATCTTAAAGGTGGATACGCCAAATTCAATTCTTCCCTTCAAACACTTCACAAAAAATTGGTAAATAATTTTTCCATGTCATCGATACTTTCCTCTTCGGGCGATGACTCACCTCCCATATCAATACACATCATTTCTTGGATGTTGATACCGATATGTGCCAGTAGGGAAATCACGAACCCTCTGATTTTTTCTGGGAGACCTAAAAATCACCCAGATACAGGAACTAATGCCATATGATCTCCTTCACTAGTTCTTTTCCCTCTAAGATAATTAGAATATGATTTTTTTAATAAGTATTTTGATGTACTAATGTGAAATATGTTTTGAAGATTCGAATATGTCACCACACAAGTAAACACAAATTACCAACAAGGCCCCTCATAGAAGAAGCATTTGTAAGCGGAGGCCACTAGGAAGAAGAGGAAGATCTCCAAGGACCCATTTATGATGATAATGAAGAATTTATAGACAAAAAGACTTCAATTAAAATGGGTGAGGTCTATCAAATGTTCAATAATCAAAGTTTTCCCCAAGAGCCAGAAAATAACTCTGACCTTAATATCTTCAAGAATATCAAAAGATCAAAGCTATATAAGGTGGAGGCCCACACACAAGTTTTCCCTTGCACAAAGGACATATCATGAATATTGAAGCACACGGACTTAGAGAAATATCACTTGATGAGAATCTTCTTAAAGAGTTCCCACTCATGGAAAAAAGATATGTTTAAGGTCTAGTACAATCCCAGCAAGCCATTCAAGTCAAGACCATTTGGCGAGTACCCAACTAACTTGTTGATATTGTCATACCAGTATGTTGTAGCGATGTTATGCAGGTTATATGGGGAACCAGATGCTTCCAAATTCCCCTGAATTAGGCACCCCTTATATACTACGTTTTTTATGTAGGGTCAACTTTCAACTGGGATAATATTCTATCAGTATCTCTAGAAGAGGCCATTGGAATGATTAAGGAAATTGTCCACAACTAAGCTCCTAAATTTCACATGTCCTCTTACCTTCTTGAAATGTTGTGCATCTATCATGAATATCCAAATGTGGGCTAGGTATGGAAGCCATTTGACCCCTCAATTCACATTTATTTCAAGGTTCTCTGGAAGCACAAGTACAAAATGAAATATCACAAGATTTTTTATTACTTCTTGACATCATTATTCCAACTCATCTTCGATGGACCTATGCCATGCATGACCAACAAGTCACTATATACAATCTGAATAATAGGAGATTAGTATCTTTTGGAATACAAGACTTATCTAATAATATATGGATCCATCAAATCTCTACATTTTCTCCCCATATTTTTCCCAAACAAGCTAGTCCTCCAATAAATCACCTATCCGACAGTGGTCCATGGAGTCAGTGAAAATTTTTATAGGGACAAGAAGGCCATCTGACCTCCTTTCCCATTATGGTTCAGTTCATATTCCTTTGAAGATGAAAATTTGTCCCAGGTTGAAGTGGACACATTAACATCCTTTTTCTTCAAAGAAGAGAGATTCCAAAGGAAAGATCCTCAAGACATGGTGAAGAAGCATTGTATCAAGCATAAGCACCATTGGGAATACAAAACATATGATTGGGAGGAAGAGGAGATCCACTACCACACCCAAACCTACCACAAGGTTATTTTCAAGTGAAAGGGTAATCCACTAGGTCGAATCTCAAATGATAAAAGAGCCTAAGAGGAAGAATAAAAGAAATTCGAAGAAGAAGCTGCAGTAGAAACAATGGAAACAATTAATACAACTTCAACTTTTGAATCAATAGCAAGATCAAAAGAAGAAGAAAGAAAAAGTTGTTGAAGTTGCTAAAGAAGATGAGAATGAAAGGAGAAAATAACTCAAAGATGAAGAACATATAAAACACAAATAAGCTAAGGAAACAACAACGATCAATCGAAAAAGGAAGAAGGAAAAGGTCCAAAAGAAAAAGAAGGATGCAGTTGAAAATAAGTGAAAATAAGAGGAAGTTGCAGTAGCTGAAGCCAAATAAACAACATAGGTTGAAGTAACAACATTTATGAAAACACAAAAGAGAGGATTAGATGATGCAACAACGAAAGTGGTCAAGGAGGAGAAAAGGAAACATGATGAAGAAGTATTAAATAATGATGCTTCACCCATGGATACCAACATTGCAGGATCATCAGTTGAATCCCCTCTCACTAGTGGGCATCTCTTGATTGTATAACTTGGATTGGGACTCTTCATGCCCTCCAAGGCTATAAAATTCACCATTCTAAAGTCATTTTGGTTCGACAAGGCCATCGACATGATAGTACAATAGGAAACAAAGAAGCTCACAGTCATCGGGAGAGCCCCTTTGTTAGTCATCACAGTGACCCCGATGATAGAATATGTTAGAAAATACTCGATCTTTACCGCATCTACTGGCACCACCTTCACATTAGAAATAAAAAAAAATATCAAGGAATTGGTACGCGAGAATAATGATAAATATGATCATATTAGAGAGTTGAAGGAAGAAGTCGGGTGCATGAAGAAAGATAAAGGAAACCTCAAGGAGGTTAGGATGTGAGAAGAAAGAGTTAGGGTAGAAATCCATTATATGGCTATTGACATGTACACTACAATCCAAGTCTTCCAACAATCAGTGATGCAAATCATAGCTCAACATAGCTTGGTACAAACTAAGAACATCCAATTTTCCGCTAGAAGGGAATGCTTGAATGATATGTAATGATGGATTATCAAGAAACTGGATGCTCCAACCAATATTCCTTGCATCTCAAGATGGGAGAGGAATATTGATTATGCTTCCCTTGATCATTTACAACAAGTCAGAGAGAATGATGAAAAGGAAATGAAGATATCCCTGGCCATTTGTGCACAACTCAACAGGGTGGTTTACATTTTAACGCATAAAGGGAATCTACCTCCTATCAAGGAACTAAAAAATACTTAGACCAATGAGAAGATATTTGAATAAATCCAACACAATATGAAGCAAAGACAAGAGGATGATTAGTCATCAACGAGGGTAATTGTGGACCCGATGGAAGATCACCTCATCAAGAAATCCAAAATGCAAAATATGATCCAGGTTTTCATGGCTAACTTGATGAGGTACATGAAAACCCTCTCACAAAACTCAACCTCCCATGAAGCTTCCCTAGAAGAAATCCGATGCCTCAGGCTCATATCTATTGTTGGACAGCATGAAGTTTCAAAATCTTATTTGAGAGACAAGGACAAGGAAAAGTGAAGAAAGACAAAGATACAAATTCGAATTTGTCCACAACTATATCCTATTTTTTATTTTTCTCCACCGTATTTATTTTCATCTTATTGGAACACTTGTCAATGGAATTTGAGAAGGGGAATATGAAAATACTTGTAAATATTTCTTGCAGAATCCAAGAACACCCTATAAGAAGTTACTTAATTACTATAAATAAAGGAAAATGCCCATTTTGAAAGGGCTCTTCAAGCATTGTATATTCGGGAATTATTTTGAAAATTAATATTGAGAATCCCTCAAGGCCATTTTGTTAGAGAGACCTACTTTTGTGGATGGTAGTTGGTTGTGAACTATTTCCAATAGACTATAATGTTATTTACATGTGCGATAAGAATGTTATTTTGTTTATAGACTTGTCTTATACAAACGGAAATATTTCTTCTGGTTCAATTTCTTCCCTCTTATATTTTGTCCTAAGATGATGAGTAGTTTATGTATGTAATTTCATAGCTTAGACTAATTTGGTTATTTTCATTTTATGTATGTGTTACATAACCTTGTTTTTTCTTAACAATTGTATGAAAGAAGTATTTTGCAGGGATTAATGGCATTTTTGGATGCTCATTGGTTACCATAGTCGCTCTTAGATAGGATAGGATAGGTTAAGTTTTATTTATGCACTTCGTTATTTTTCATATGTGTTCTCCATTGCATTCATAACCATTCAATCACCCCTCTAACCCAGTAATGGAAACTAGTATAGAATCTAGATGGGTCTCTTAAAACAAATGGTGCAAAATCTAATTGGGACCATGCATGGAGGAGTAACCCTATCTATTAAAGGTAATGTTTCTTCCTCAACAAGATCCTATATTATTTATTTATCTTCTTAGAGAAAATAGAACTATTACACTCATTAGTATAAATTATTCCCAATAACTTGTATAGATTTCCAAACCAAACTCCCCTCATCACCATAATTTCTCCTTGTACCATCTGGTAAGTGCCATTTCCCAATAAAATATCCACACCTGCATCATATAACTTACTTACAGATATTAGGCTCCTGTCTAGATTTGGAATGTGCATAACTCTAGGGAGAGTTCCAATCCTTCCATATTTCAACAACTTAACTCTTCCACATCCCATCTTTTTGGTTGTTGAGTCATATCTTAAGAAGGAACCACCACCATCATACTTTTCATATTCGCAAAACCTCTCCCTATGAGGATTCACATGAAATGACACACTTGAGTCGATAAATTATTGTTGTTTTACTTTTCTTATATTTTGTCTGAGTTTATTGACCCAGGGTTCATGTCTGTTCAGGTTTCCAACAAAGCCTCTAAAACTATCGACCCTCCTGGTGAACCAGAAGGCAACACAACGCACAGAATGCGTTGCGCAGTCTCACCTGAGATAGCTTTAATGGGTGGTTGTAATACTCATGTGTTTATAGCCTAGGATTGAGTGCAAGATATGAGAACTGTATATTGAACCGCTATTATAACTTGTAAACACATTGTACTGTCATTTGCGAGTATGTGGGAAATATAACAACTCATTCATTAACCATAATGATAACTACTGAAGATAATAAATATATGCTTTCATTCATCACATAACATAGATGTTACCATGGTTCACCCTCTCCTGGGCTACATCCACAAATATTTGTCTCTCAACTCTTTTATTATAGTCGTTCTATCACTACAACGTCGCGCGCTCACAACTCTTCCTCGTTGGGTAAGATCTATATGAGGCAGACTATATCGCACCAGGCTCCTTAGCCTACGATATAACCTTCAATATATACCCTCCTTCGTCCTCTCTATCTCAACAACTTACCAAAATAGATCATACAACAAAATATTACATATCGGATCGCTACAACAACTCTCTCTACCATAACGAATTATCTCTAGAAAATCCCAACCCTTATGATACCTAAGTATCAATACAAACCCCTTATGAATCCTAACTATATATATTTATACATTGTTGGCTCTTCAGCCATTACAATACATTATCAAAACCCTAACCCTACCATCTTTAGGTCTTCCCTGCATGCGCGCGTGTTGTTCTTCCTTCCAGTTGTCGCTTTCCTTGTGCATGCTTTCTTTTCCAAAAATGTCTTTCTGTCCACTTTGTCCTGCCTCCAACAGGTCCCCAACACTAACATGTGGCTCATCCCAAGCCACCTAACATTTGTGTGCTTCCTCGATCTCCTTGGTGATTGCCTGGAACTTTTCCTTGAGCTCTGATGCTTGTGTCTGCACCTGCGTGGTTTTCTCCTTGATTGTGTCTATTACCTCAACTACAACTTCGTCACTGATCAATCCTATGCATTATGTTTGGGTCTGTGCTATCTGTGATTTAGCTTCCTCTACTTGTGCAATGATTTATGCTACTCGCTCTTGAAGTGGTTCCATTTGAGACTAACACTCATGTTTATGTGTTTGCGCAGTGGTGAGTTTTGCCTGTAGTTTCTTCATATCTTGCACCCCTTCGACGCACTCTGTGATGGGTATTATCTTCTACCTCTGCTTGAGGTCTTGGATAGCTGTGTTGATCCTCTCTTGTTCCTTGTCCCAACTTTTTATTTGTTGATCCTCCTCTAGCTTTGTCCAAAGTTGTGCTGCATTCTCTAACAAGTCAGTTGTTGTGCTAAACTATCACTCTATATCTTGTAGCTATTATGTTGCTTCCTTCTTCCTTTTCTCCTTTACTGCTGGTGGAGTATTGGGTGTGAGATTCTCTCGGAGATTCTCGATCTCCTTCTGATATTGATCGATTGCCTGCGCAATCTGATAAATCTTTTTTGTTGCTATAATTTCATTTGCCTGCATGGTCTTTGGAATCCTTTCGTATGTTCCTGCAAATTTATGCTCCAATCCAATCCTGCGCTCCCTTTCCTCTTGGGTCTCAAACTTAGCCTGCTCACATAATATTTCCAGCATGTCTTGCCTCTCTGTTGTCTGCTTCAATTCAGCTAAGTCTATGTGTGCTCGAGACTGTACCTCATGGTTCATGCTAACCTGCAACTTGTGTAGATCCCTAGATGGTATTTGCAACAATACCAGTTGGATTTAAGCTAAGTCTTTCAGGGGTGTCTTCCCCACGATATCATACATACACAACATACTAGGTGAAATATGGAATGTTGCATTCGGTTGCAGTATCGTATGCACTGGATCTCGCTCTCCTTCTTCCAGTATTTCTTCTGTATGCGATGCTGATGGAACTATTCCCATGCTACTACCTGCTATTTGTAATTCCCCAATTTGCTTGAGGAACTATCGCATGTATGCCAACTCCTCTTGAATCTTGTCCCTGTGGTGCACAACATTGTCAAAATCCTCAGATAGACAATCTTGGACCATTCGGGCTATCATTTCTCCATCATCCTCCATGATCGTATAGTCTAGAGGTGTTCTTTGTTCCTTCATCTTCTTGTACCCTCCTCCTATCTGCGTGGATGGCCTCTTATTCCCACCTGGTTCCTATGGATTGGGACTTGGTGTAGTCCCTTGCATGGACTCTGCTTTCTTCTGTTGTTCTTTGGCCGGTTGCGTACAGTTCTTTTTCCCCTTCAGGGTCCTTGTCTTAGCTACCCCTTTGTTTGTCTATGTTTTCTTTGTCTAACCCATCCTCCATTTCTTGGGCACCGAGACTTCTTGAGGCTCTGTTTCTCCCTGCCCTACCTCTTCTTCCACTGTCCTTTCTGACAAGTCTTGGGTGAGGACTAGAATCTTCCATTCATCTTCCCAGTCTTTGATCACCATGTCAATGTCACCCTCTGTGATACAATAGTGCATCTGTATCCACTGCTTATCTGGATCCTTCCACACCTATATCCACATCATATGTCGTGTGGCCTTGAAGTTGGCGATGTCCTAAAACTGCGCGACAACCTATGGTGTGATTCTCCACATGTTGCTAATGGCCTCCTACAAATCTCATAGGTATCCTTCAAATATCGACCTATTCATCCTTTTGTGCCTAGCATCTGACGTGGCTTTCAGCAATAAACATCTCATTCCCTGATTCGGTTTTGTTCTGGGACCAAAAGTTACATATCTTGGTTCCCTCCATCCCATAAAGGCTATTAACATGATTAGCCATGAATAGTGAAACTATGTTCCTAGATCCTGCACATCCTTGTAGCCATCCAGGAATAAATTCAAGAGATAGGGTGACCAACTCACTATGGCGCCCTTGGCGCACTGAACTGCAACTGTGATGACCCCATTTGGAACTTCCTCCTTGTGGCATTTGCTTAGTAACTTACAATATAATATTTTTGTGCCCATTTGTGTTGCGACATCATTGATCCTCTTGATAATGATTCCTCATGTCCCCCTATCGGTACCATACATTTTCTTCATCTCTTCTGCTAGTGATTTCTCCTTGGCTTTTTCATCAAGAAAATGCGTGCAATCCATGCCACGGGATGGAAACCCTGTTATGTTCGCAATAATCTCTACGTCTATCTAGACGAGATTGTCCAACCATATGTCCCTGCCATGTGTGACTGCTAAAAACTGTTTGACGTACTCACTTGGGTACTGACCTCTGCTAAAATGTGGTAGATCCAACAGACCTAAAATTCATGTTTTCTCCAACCCTCTTTCCCATTGGAGTGGTTGATCAATTAGTTCCCCAACCGGATTTGTGCCCATAGTCTCTAAGTATACTCTCTTTGAAAATTCTGGAAACTTGTGTGTGTCTGCTACATCGTGGTCTAAGTATTTTAGCTTGTCAATCTTCCCTAGCAATCCTGCTTCCACTTGTACCCCCTCTGGTATACGTGGTAGAACGAGGGTTGCGATGGGTTTCTTGTGAGGTGACCTAGGTTTCTATTGCTTGTCTTTCTTCGGTGGTGCCTGGCTTGAGGTTCTAGCGGATGCCATTTGTACCTCAAAATACCATTCCGGACAACCCGTGACATATTCTATTGTTCCTTCCAGTGGGTGGTCTGAGACAGTTGTTTGAGATTCATCTGGTTCGACTGTTGCTTCCAGATTTGACATCGTTCCATTGACTCTCGGAGTTGCTTCAATGTTCTTTGGCTGCGCCTCCTTCAGGGTTTCTTCATCCTATTGCTCTTGTACCTCTATCAATCTATCTATATTCATGCCCTCTAGTGTTGGATGCTGGGTTTCTTCCACTATAGGTGTGGGGTTCACTGGTATTTTGTCTAAGGATGGGATTTTGTTGACATTGACAATCTCCGGTGGGTGTTGTTTGCCTTCTTCCAATTGTACTTGTGACCTGGTTCTAACTTGGGGTTGTCTGGAACTTTGGCTTTCTTCTGCTTGCTTTGGAGGTGCCATGGTGGTGAATGTCGAAGGTTTTATGAGTTAGAATGGTCTTTGTGACCTCTTTGAACTCCTCTTTGTTCTCCTTCACCTCTATCACTCTCTGTCTGTTCTCTTTTTTCAAATAGACTCTTTGCTCCCACGTCCATGTGTTGTATGGGAATTACATGAATCTTGTCGAGGATGCTACCTTAATTACATGTTCAATGCACCTCCGGTATTTTCGTACTTTCCCTTACTCTGCCTTGTCATCTCCAGTTGGTGTGATTAATGCAGCGTCCCATCGATCCTTTCTGCATAACTTCATTGTTTCGAATTGCTTTTGTTGTCTTTCTGTTTCCTGCTTGTTTCCCTTTTTACCTGGTCGTTGTCCTTCTCCTCACCGAGGTTGTGTTCCCTTTCTATCTCCAATGCAATGTGCCTCTGTTGGTTCTTTTTTATATACCTTTTTTTTTTTACTGCACGGTGGATGGTCTACTATCCTTGTATAGCTTCAATCGGCTCCCATTGATCATCCATCTAAGTTTTGCACTTGATAAGTCTTTTAGTTGTACAACTCCTCCATCTGTGATAGATTTTACTTCATATGGTCCTAGCCAGTGTATTCTTAGCTTTCCTGGGAGGTGAAATGATTTTTTGTCATACATCAATACTAGATCTCCTTCCTTGAAGGTTTTCTTCTTGATGTGTCTATCATGCCAAGCTTTGTCCCTTGCTTTCTGAACTTGTTGGTGGAACCCTGCTAAGATCCAATCTTCCTCCATGTTCATTAACTGATTTAGTCTCTCTTGTACTGTGCCTTGTTCTTTTATATGTGTGATTGATTCTACGCGCAAGCTTGGCACTAAAAATTCTAATGGCACCACTGCTTCTTGGAAATAAACTAGTTTAAATGGTGTGTACCCTATCAAATTTTTACACGTAGTCCTGTAGGCCCATAATACTACTGGTACTTTGAGGTCCCAGTCATCCCTGTTGACATTATAGATATTTGTCAGTGCATTCTCAAGGATTTTGTTAAATGCTTCCACTGTTCCATTTGCCTATGGGTGATATGGTGTGATCTTCTGATGATGGAATTCAAACTATTCAGTCATAGCGCTGATGGTGTTTTTAATGAATTTTGTGCCTTGATTTCTCATCAAAACTCATGGGCACCCAAATCGAGTGATTACTTGTTCAAATAGTAAGTGTGATGTTTTTTATGCACTACAATCTTTCACTGGTGCGACTTCCCCCCATCTTGTTAGGTATTCTGTCATGGTAATTATGTACCTGGATCCTGTTATTTTTGTTGGTGGGTTGATTGGTCCCACAAAGTCTATTGCCCACTTATCGAATGCCTACAATTTTCACTATGGTCGTAATGCAATTTTGTCCCTTCTATTGGGTTTACCTACCCTTTGACATGCATCACATCTCTATCAGTACTCCTTCGAGTCTTGGTGAATGGTCCGCCACCATGGTCCTGTGCGCAATAAATTTTGTGTGATAGCTTTTCTTGCATAATTCCCTACTGCTATTCCTTCATGGGATTCTGTTAAAATGCATGGTCTTTTGTGTTGTAACACTTATCTTTGTAAGATTCTATCTACACCCATTTTGTATAAGTGTCCTGATATCAGTTGATAGTCTGTATCTCAGACTACCAGGTTTTTATTTTGTGCGCTGTTATATTCTTGCGACGTAGTACCTATGCTCAAGTACTAAATGATATCTACAAATTATTCATCAACGATCTAGACTGAGAATAACTGTGCATCTTAAAAAATTTCCTCTAAGTTCTTAGGTTCTTCTCCATTTGTGACTCTTGATAGGTGGTCAAGTCCTGCATTCAATTTTCCTGGCTTAACTATTACTTGAAAGTCAAATTCTTGAAATAACAGTAACCATCGACAGATTATCCCCCCAACACTAGCTTGTTGACTAGGTATTTCAGGGTTGAGTGATCTGTGAACATATTAAAGTGTTTTCCCAATAAGTAGTGTCTGAACTTTTGCAGTGCGTAGACCATAGCTAGGCCTTCTCTCTCCATGGTGTTATAGTTCTATTCTGAGTCTGATAGTTTTCTTCTTGCAAAGGCTATCGTTTGATCCAAGTCTCCTGCTTCTAGCTATGCCAAGATAGATCCAAGTTCTATGGTTGATTCATCTACATGCACGTGGAATGTCTTCTCCCAGTCAAGAAATACTAATATTAGTGTGGTGAACATATTTTCATTAAGGGTATCCAGACCGTGTTGACACTCGTCATTCCACTGAAATTTTGTATCTTTTATTAACAATTTTTCTATTGGTGCAGTAATTTGCGTGTACCCTTCAATAAATTTCCTGTAGTATCCAGTGTGTCCCAATGTTTTTATTAGTTGACAGACTATTTTTGGTGGTGGTAAGTTAACAATTACTGCAATATTTGCAGGATCTACTAATAAACCTTGTTTTCATACTATATGCCCCAATAGTATCCCAAACGATGTTCTGAATATGCATTTCTTAATGTTCAGTGATATCTGGCACTGCCTACATCTTCCTAACATTATTCGTAAGACTTCTACATGTTCTTTCAACAAACTATAGAATTTCCAGTCATCCAAATATACCTCGAGAAACTGGTGGATGAATTCCTTGAACAAAACAATGACTACTCTGGAAAATATTTCTAGTGCATTCTTAAGTCCAAACGACAGGACTATGTACTGGTAGGATCCCCATTCCATAGTGAATGTGTTCTTGTATTTTTCTTCTTGTTCTATCTTAATATGATGGTAGCCTGAGAAGCCATAAGTGAATGATTAAGCTTCATGTCCACCTACGTTCTCTAATACTTCATATGTGAAAGGTGTAGGGAACGGGTCATGTAGGAATGCATTGTTCAACTTCCTCAAGTCAATGCATATCCTTATCCCTCCTTGTTTTTTCTCTAGCACTACCATCGGGCTTACCCATTCTGATTCTTTGACTAGTTCTCTGATTCCATCTTCGAGCATCCTGTCGATATCAACTTTGAATTTCTACTTATATACTGGGTTTAGCCTGTATGGTCGTTGTCTGATTGGTCTCACTTCAAGTCTGAGTGGTATATTCATCTCCCCTAGCTCTCTGTCTATACCCTTCATCTCTGTAAATGTTGTAGGAAACAAGTCATTGTACTTGCGCAATAACTCTGTTATAATTTCCATTGTTTGTTCATCCCAGTAGTCTCCAATGCTGGCCATTTTGGGATTCTCAACTATCCCAATGTTGAATTTATTTACCTTAATAGACGTAGAAATAACTTTTGATTCTATGGGTGGACCTTCCACTTCTCTTTCTCCTTCTGCTTCTTCAATCTAAATATCGCGCAGATAATCTTCATTTGGTGCTTCCTCCTACCCTTGGTAACATGACAACAGTTCTTTGACTACCTATTTGTTCCATTGTTGTTCTTATGTGATAAGTTATGCTTCTATTTCTTTGATGAATATCACTCCTCTTCTCTGTTTGAGAGTTTCATCTATGATGGGGTTCTCATGCTCGAATGAGAAAGTGAATGTAAAATTATGTTGCAATGTCATCCAGGTCGTAGTTCCTGGTTTGTGTACCAGTTTGTTGGTGTGCCCTCTCAAGTGTGTATGGAATGATGAGGCCATTCCTCTAGGGGTGTCATTTTCCACAGTGTTCTACACTTCTCCAAGTGTTTCGTTGGTTCCCCCTATCCATCGTACCTATGTTTCTTGTTTTCTTTTTGTTCTGCATCAAACCTTATGCGCATTAATCACTTACATTGGTACCAATATGTGATTGTCTCTTTGTGTGTGCCCCACCATCTTGCAGGTGTGGCATTGAGTGCTATATCAAGTGCTAACAGTATCTGATTCTCCAAGACTTCATCTTCATACCATGCCAAGAATGTTTCCAAATCATTTATTTTGTGGAAATTGGGTGGTTCCCTTACCTCTATTTCTACCCATCTTACTGCGCGGTCTATGCATGCACATCTTCTCGTGGATACTTCATGTAACCTTTGTTTCCAGTTTTCTAGACTGGTGTCTGAGTCTGTTGCACATGAAGTAATGCTCCACCAACTGAGTATCCCATCCATAGTTGGGTTTACGTAATCCTCGTCGTACGTAGTTGTTCCATAAAACTAGTTGATTTCCTCTAGGTCTAAGAACGTAGGTTCGACGAACCTTTATCCTTCTAATGGTTCTAATGGCATGATGACCTTGTGTTGGCCCTTGGGTATGGATTAGGAAATAAAGTGAAGAAAAAGGAATATAAAAGGTGAAGTACAAACTGCACGAAAAACACATCGACTGAGATTGGGTTGAAGTGATCAGAGAAGCAGAAAAGAAGGATCAAAGTAAGGGAAAATGAGTCGTTGGATGAGAAGATCGAGGAATACAGATACGAAAGAAAGATGGATCATGGAAAAATTAGCAAGAAGAAAAATCCACCAATGGATTCTTTGGATAACCTCACGATAAAGACAGGTTGGCGAAGCCCGGAAAAAGTGATTCAAGTTGACCTAGGGTTTTAGACACCTAGGGTTTTGGTATCTATGGTTTTATACACCTAGAAAATTGTTATTGTAATGTATAAATAAAGGTATAAAGGGCCTGGGACGGGTTCGTTCAGAGTTGGTTGTTCGTGATTATTGTGGGTGATCCTTGTTTTTTATACTATTGTGTATTGTTCGAGAGAGAAGTGTTAAGTGTGAGAGCCTTCTGGAATTGTAGGATCTTTAGCTGGGTGAGAAGATCAACCCTACAATTGGGTGCGCAGGGAGGGGAGTGGAGAAGAGAAAGAGAGAGATATCTACAAGCTAAGAGTGTAGATAGAAATGTATGCTTTCATATAATATCAAGAAACACAGTTCTTTGGATGTAGCCCTAGGGAGAGGGTGAACCACATATATTTTGTGTCTTTGTGGTTGATGTTGTGTTCTTTTACCTTCTGTTATTCTATTATTGCATTATTATGTTAGATCTAGAATATAACTGTGTGAATTAGGTTTATGCATGGTAAGAGTAACTAGGTTGTAGTGTGTTGTTTCCTTAGATCCACTTGCATTTCCTTTGGTTGTAGACACCTGTGTCCTGCAACCCCCTATAACTACTTCAGGTGAGACTGCATCTGCTTCGAAGGTGTTTTTGAAAGGGCTAGTAGTTAGGGATTTTTGGTGTGTTGTTAGAGTTGAACCCTGGGTCTGCCCTTGTGCCAACAAATGGTTCTATTGTTGGGACCAGGATCTTCTTGATGGAATGTGAAGGTGGTTTCCATCGAATACAGAGATTCAGAAGTGGATAGAAGAAAAAGAAAAGGAATTCGTTGAAGCCTAGAACAATAACCTTAAGCTTAGTATAGAAGACTGGTTGGGAATGTATATCTTTACTGATATACATGAGATTTTCTTTGGAGGAATTCATAAGGAGCTATATGAGTGGTTAACCAGATTCGTGGATACCCAGTTTGAGATCAAATCTAGACCACCTATGGTTTGGATGTTGATGTTGATCAAGAAGGTCAAAAGAGTTGATAACGTCATGTCAAGAGAAGTAGATCACTGGTTCGATAGTACTATTGGAGGGTACATCACCAAGTTTGCTATTGACAGGGTAGATTCATATAGCCAAGAAGAGAGATATTTATTTAAAGGACCTAGAGGAAAATTTTTACACTTTTTGAAGTTGAATATCAAGATGTTATTGCATGAGAAGAACATATTGAAAATACAGTAAGTATTCTGATTGAAAAGATAATGTTCAAAAACTCAGACAGTGACAATGACACAGAGGTTGGACATATGCGAGTGGGAGGAACTTTAGAGAAGTCCCTCTCATGAACCTGTTTGAGCAAAGCCATGAGCCACTGACACAATACGAAGGGTTCTACAGTGGAGAAGAAGATTATTTAGTGAATGAGGAACATCCAGAGTCTATTAGGGCAGAGGAAGGGAAGACTGAAGAACCTCGTCGCGAAGAGTCAGAAACTTCAGGAACTACACCACCTGTTGAAGTAAGTAATATTACTCCTCCTGTTGTTTTAGCAATATTAAGTAACTAGAGTAGTCAAATTTACCAGATCACTCAAAGTAATGTTGCCAACAGTTCAGTACATACTCATTCAAGAAACCTAGGAAGATCTATGGCAAATGAGATGAGGCTACCTATCTTTAAGGGAGATGGATCTGAAGATCCTGATCAACAGTATTTTTTATGTGAATTTGTATGGAGTATTAATAATTTTATTGACGAAGCATTTAAGATGAATCATTTTAGTACTACCCTAAGAGACTGCGTATTGAGATGGTACATGAAATATGTCCAAGGAATTGCATAGCCTAAACTGTTGAACGAGATCAAGAATGCATTCAGTGCAGAATTCAAGAAACCCAAGTCAGAGTCACAGTGCATTACATAAATAAAATAAATCAAGCAGAGAGTAGTTGAACCTATTTGGGAGTTTGATTAGAGGTTTAAGACCTTAACAATCTAGTTGAGTTTTCAGATCCTAGACGAGAAGAACAAGGAATGGTTCATTGTTTCCCTCCTACCACACATTAGAGTCCCTTTGATGCAATAGAAGATCGTTTCATAGGCTGAGGCATTGGAGAGCACCATGAAATTAGAATCATCCCCTATGGGAGAACCCAGCTCAGGTATGAGTCAAATTTTGAGTTAGCTAACTATCTTATCTCTGCAGGTCGAAGATATGAAGAAAGACAAGGGAAAAGATAAAAGATAAGATATCTAGTGTATCAAATGAAAATCAGAAGGCCATGATAAGGAGAACTGTCCCATATTTCATGAATACTTGGCTTCTAGAGCTCCGAGCCCTTTGAAGCAGGTTACTCTACCTTGGTGCGAGCTATGTAGAAATATACATCGCCCTGGTGAATGCTATTACATGCAAAAATATGTTCAGACACCTACAAATTTTTACTGCACATTCTGTAAATCTGTGGGGCATGATGAGAAATATTGTAGGGCTTATGATCTCTTACATGAAAGATCAAGAGACACATATAGGATACAAGGAGAAGTATAATATGAAGGAAATACTATGCAGTATAACTCTCCAAGAAGAGGAAAATTCAATCCTTGTGGTGGATTCAGAGGAAGAGGATGAGCAGGAGGCATGGGTCGAGGTCAAGGTCAGATCATTTGTTGTAACTGCACACAACCAGGACACTTGGCAAGGGACTGTTAGAATCCTTGTACCACTTGCAGATACTGCAACTCATTTGAACATGTAACGTCCCCCGGGCACCCATAGGCCAGGGGATGCCACTCCAGAGCAATCTCTCATGCTATGATACCAGTTGGTAACATCCCTAGCCTTAAACAGGTTGGCCATGCTACCCTATGGAACACTTTCATTCTCTTACTACGGAACATACAGTAACATACCCAGTATTCAACTGAGCTATGCCACACAAATTTTCTCTCCAAACTGCATGCAACTTAAACATATACATACAACACTCTTGCGTAAGCTTTACATATAAACGTAAACAAACAATTACATTATGTATTATACGATTTCATATTGAAATAACAGTAAACATAGATATGTAGCATATATAGGGAAATACCCATAAACATATAGACAGTTATAATCACATATATGATAAACCATAACATAAGCATGTAAATAACAATGCAACATATAATTTTATCATACGATTGGTAATTATCTTGGAAATATTTTCACCAACTGCATACAGACCGTCCACGAACCTCCCAACCTTAGACTACATTGTTCATCACTCTCAACAACGAGTCACCCCCGAGCTAGGACTAAACTCCACCTGGGTAAAGGGGTTTCTAACCGGGCTAAGATTCATAGACAATAGGAAATACTATGTCTCAGGTGATCACTCAACTAATAGCCTGTAGCCTCTCATTCCCCACATGTCTATCCCACCTAAGGAAGTGTTCCCCTTCTCTACTCAACAGTCCCTTGGCTGCCCCACTTCCCTTCCACGGCTTCAACAATAGACCAGACAGGAAGTCTCAGAGCATTGTAGTTGCAGTTTAGCACCTTCGGGAGTCAATCCCAAAAAATTCTCTGGCTCAGAGAATTTCTCACGGGCCTGACAACACGCCTCTTCAATTTTCCACGAGCCTAATAACCCGCTTCTTCAATCCCGCTCCCAAGCTAACCAGGTACACTGGCAGGAAATGGTTATGGAAATAGACTCAGATACAGTGAAAATGAATGTCTGAAGGATAACATACTGGATGAATGAAAATGGTCATGGAATCATTGACTAGATAACTAAGTGATGGAAGGAATCACCATGAAAATGATTTTGAAAGTGATGGTGAGAATGATGGTGAAGCTGCTGGTAAGAATCCTCGCGAAAAAGTGACCAAATGTGCTAAGTCCCCACGATATGAATGCATGTCCCCAAATTGACATTTTTCATGTTGGAAGCTACTTTGGTCCACTTGTCCCCAACTTTAGAACTTAGGATAAAATAATTATCCATACTTTATGATTTTAGGAAATATTAATATAATATTCCTTTTTGTCTTAAGCTCTCTAACTTAGCCCTTTCCCTTAACTTTTGGCCCTCCCTTTCCCTAACTGGTGAAGTTCAGTCCCCCATCTCTTTTATCATGGTCAGTCTATGCACAATGATGTATTTTATATTAATCATGAGACATACAAAATAGACGCACTGGCCTTTAACATCTAGGCACTCTGGCCTAATTCCAAAACATAATCATCTCAGTTTATAATAACTGGCTCACCAATCTATAACACATAGCATATACACAAGGCTCATTGACCTGATCCATACTGTGTGCACTTTAGTTACTGAACGCGGTATCTGGGAATGTGCACACTACACCATTTTACTGCGTTGTTCATGCACGCACTATGCCATGGAAGGTGCATTACAAAATGATGTCAAAAAATATCACCGACTTAAGTACACTTACATTACATTTACAGTTGGGTTCAGCCGAGGGATATTACAATCCCCCCCCAGTATTTATGCACTATCCTTAGTGAATCATATACCCATATACAACAGAATTTTCAAAAATCTTCAAAAAGATGCGGGTATTCTGACCACATTGCATCCTCACGCTCCCAAGTAGCGTCCTTAGGATAGTACCAAGTCCATTGGAACTTTACAATCCCTATGGCTTTGTTTTGGAGCTGCTTGACTTTCCGGTCCAAAATGCACACCGGATGCACTGGAAAATCACCTTCTTTCTCCACCTGAATCACATTCCAATCAATAACATGATTAGCATCAAGTATATATTTCTTTATAAATGATACATGGAAGACATTATGAACAGACATAGATGCAGGCAATGTAATCATATAAGAAACTTGACCAATCCTCTCTAAGATTTCAAATGGCCCGCAAAATCTAGCTACCAACTTGGTGCAGCTTCCCATCTTCAGAGAACTCCTGGTAGATTTCACCTTCAGGAAAACATGATCACCCACTTTGAACTCTTTGTGGGTTATGTTCTTATTGGCATAAATTTTCTTCTTGTCTTGGGCAACTTTTAAATTCTACTTAATTTTTAACATTTGGTCTTCCATCTCCTTGAGAAACTCTAGCCCAACTACTGTCCTATCAACTAGATTATCCTAGCTTACTGGAGTATTGCACTTTATGCCTTAAAGTGCTTCAAATGGGCTCATCTTCAACGATGCATGATACCCATTGTTGTAAGAGAATTCTACCAAGTGTAGGTAGTCTTCCCATTTTGATGGTTTGTCCATCACATACATCCTCAGTATGTTTTCTATCACTCTGTTTGCCCTCTTTGTCTGTCCATCAGACTCGGGATGATAAGTTGTACTAAAGTTCAGATTCGTTCTGAATCCTTTGAACAATTCTTTCTAGAAATTCGAGGTGAATTTTGGGTCTCTGTCGAACACAATTGTTTTAGGAATTTCATGCAATCATGCCACTTCCTTTAGGAAAATATCAGCCACATCTATGGCCTTGTGATTAGTTTTCAATGGAAGGATATCTAAACCAGAATTCTAAGTGAAGGTGAAGAAAACAAGGCCGAAATGCAAGGAAGGATAAATTCTTTTGATGGTGCTTTCTAAGGTATGTTATTTACAGGTCATCTCACCATTTTCGCTATAATTTGTTTTCTATAATGATTCAGACCGTGAAATTGCTATGAAAGTGAGGAAACATATCCAATTATATATGGTAAAAAATTCATCTTGTGGGTCGTTGTATTTTTGGAGTTACACTTCGTGGAAAATAAGGTTTGTGTTCAGTCCTGAAACTAGTTAAAATCAGGCGTTTCGGGTAAAATTGTCATAACTTCTTCATAACAGATCCAAATTCAATGAGAAAAAATATTTTGGTTATGGTATAGTATTTAGTATGTTTTGTAACATTTTTAGATCAATTCATCAAACATTTTGTGCGGGGCATGCTCTACAAGGTAGCTCTCTAGAATAAGCCAGAATTCATCAAGGTATGCCATTTTTAGTATAACTTATTTTATGAGAGGTTCCAAGTAGTGACAGTTGGATGAATTGCATAAAACACAATGAAGAACATTGTGTAATAGTTTCATATGTTTATACATTACAGGTTCAAAGTTATGATTACTTCAAGTTAGGATTGTTGACTAATCCAAAACTAGGCATGTGAGACTAAAGAAAAGTTTGATGAAAATGCTAGTCTCTTGTTTTCAAAGTTAAGGAAGGTTTGCAGGAATGTGATCATATAAACCAAGTCTATTATAGAGCTACAAATCAGATTTGGATGATGAAATTGATGAGGGCTTTTGGTTGTGGTACATGTTGAGTACATGGTTGAGACAAGTAGTTGATGAGTTGGCACACATACATGAGGTGTATAGTTGATGATGTT
>ML776711.1:2338720-2429862 GCA_009831015.1 Picea engelmannii | reverse complement strand
AGAAGCCCCAAAAGGTCAAAGTAATCAAAGTGGTTTAAGAGATTTTAAAAGGTAAATAATAAAGTGAAGTGATGAGTGTATTATAATTCAAATTGAATACAAAATAAATTATTTCAATAATAAATTTAATGGAGAAATTAGAAATGGACCCAACCCAAAAATAAGAAAAGTGGGCCAAGTGACCTAGAAGATGTTTTTAAGGAAGCTACTTGGAGAGTATAAATAAGAGGCAAGGCTCTCCCATTTGAATCACACTTGAGAATATTGAATATCTATATGTGTCTGAGATAACCAAGGATATCTAAACTGGAATTCTAAGTGAAGATGAAGAAAAGAAGGCCAAAATGCAAGGAAGGATAAATTATTTTGATGGTGCTTTCTAAGGTATGTTATTTACAGGTCATCTCACCATTTTTGCTATAACGTTTTTTATATAATGATTCAGACCATGAAATTACTATTCAAGTGAGAAAACATATCCAAGTATTTGTGGTAAAAAATTCATCTTGTGGGTCTTTGTAGTTTGGGAGTTACACCTTGTGGAAAATAGGGTTTGTGGCTAGTCCTGAAACTAGTCAAAATCAGGTGTTTCGGGTAAAAACGTCATAAATTCTTCATAAAAGATAAAAATTAAGTGATACCACATGTTTTGGTTAGGTGACAGTATGTATTATTCTATGTAACATTTTTAGATCAATTAATTAAATATTTTGTGCGTGGCACACTCTACAAGTTCGCTCTCTAGAATAAGCTAAAATTCAGCAAGGTATGCCATTTTTGCTATAACTCCTTTTCTGAGAGGTTCCAAGTAGTGAAACTTGGAGGAAGTGCATAAAACAAAATGAATAATATTGTGTATCGGTTTTAGATCTTTATACATTACAAGTTCAAATTTATGATTACTTCAAGTTAGGGTTGTTGACTAATCCAAAACTAAGCATGTGAGACTAAAGAAAAGTTTGATGAAAATGCTAGTCTCTTATTTTTAAAGTTAAGGAAGGTTTTCAGGAATGTGATCATATACACCAGGTCTATTATAGAGATACAAATCATATTTGGATAATGAAATTGATGAGGGATTTTGGTTGCGGTACATGTTGAGTACATGGTTGAGACAAGTAGTTGATGAGTTGGCATAGATACATAAGGTGTATAGTTGATTATGTTGGTACATATTGATGAGTCATAGTTGATGAGTAGTTGACACATGATTGGGACATACTTGGTACATGGTTGGATGCACCTTTTTATGGTACAGGTTGATTATAGGTTGGTGCATGGTTGATGCACTTGTTTATGGTACAGGTTGATTACAAGTTGAGGTACAGTTTGATGCATGGTTCAGATTTATTGGTACAGGTTTACAGTAGTATATATCATAGTGATAGTGTGATAGTGGTTCCATCATTCTACTTCTACTTCAGGGTGGCAGGACGGGGCAAGGATAGGTGGTTGTAGCCGAAGAATATTGGGGGTTGTAGCCAAAGAATTGGGGAGTTAGAGATTCCCTCAGGTTGTAGCCTGAGAAAATAGGGGGTTGGAGCCTCTTTCCAGTTGTAGCTAGAAAACAAAGGAAGTTGGTGCTTCCAATGAATGTAATTCTTCAAGACATATAAGAAAAATCATTCTGTGGTTTTCTCTCGATTTGGGTTTCCACGTAAAACACTAGTGTACTGGGTATGTGTGTGATTGTTTATTTCTTACTACTCATTATTGGATAATAATTCTACATTGATATAACATTTGAAGAAAAAGGATTATAATTATGCTATTATTGATTTACCCCCCCTCTCAGTAATCCAACACCCTGTTGGGTGCCTATGCTAAGCTTTAACTTTCTGGAATTCCATACATATAGTTATGTATTCATCGATCTCTCTCTTCATACTTGGCCAAAAGTAATGGCTCTTGATCGCTGCCATGGTTTTCTGATATCTAGGGTGCTCTACATAAGGAACATTATGCATTTCATGCAAAATTGTACATTTCAAGTCCTGGACATTTGGAACAAAAATTATGTTCTTGTACAACAATATTCCATCTATTCCCAAATTATAATTATCCACCTTTGTGGCATATTACCCTGTTGTAGTATTGCTACCAATTCTCTGTATTGTAGATTTGCATTTGCAGCCTCTAGAATTTTTCTTTTAATATCATTCTGATACATGCTAATAGTTGTAGCATGCAATTCATGCACTCTCCTGATGAGTGCATTAGCCACTTTATTCTCTTTCCCCTTGATATGGTTTATATCAAAGTCATATTCTCTTAGAAATTCTAACCATCTTCTTTGCCTAGCATTTAGATTTGCCTGATCAAATAAATATTTCAGACCATTGTGTTATGTTCTTAGCTCAAGCCTCTTTCCCATGAGGTAGTGTCTCCATTTCCTCAAAGCATGCACTATGGCTACCAACTCCAAATCATGAGTGGCATAGTCTATTTCATATTCCTTCAACTTCCCTGATTCATAACATATAACAAACACATTTTGACTAAGGACTCCACCAAGTCCTTCATTACATGCATCTATGCATACAATGAAGTCTTCATTTGGGTCTACAATCCTTAATATTGGAGCACTTGTCAATAATTGTTTCAAGTGTTGGAAACTCTTCTCGCAATCGAGTGTCCACTGAAACTTCATCCTCTTTATTTGCAAGGAAGTGATTGGGTGTGAAATCCTTGAGAATCCTTCAAAAAATATTTTGTAGTAGCCTGCAAGAACCATGAATGATCTCACCTATGTCACATTCATCAGTGCTGACCATTGTCTAATGGATTCTATCTTCTCAGGATCCACTTCTATCCCATCCTTTGAAATGATATGCCCAAAATAATGAATTTGTTTATGATAAAATGAGCACTTGCTCAATTTGGAATACAACTGATGCTCCCTTAATACTTGCAACACCATCCTCAAATGATATTCATGCTCTTCTTCTGAATTAGAATATATAAGAAAGTCATCCAAAAAGACAATGACAAACTTGTCCAAATATTCTTCGAAAACACCATTCATTAAGCACATGAAAACAGTTGGTGCATTTGACAACCCAAATGGCACCACTGTGAACTCATAATGACCATACCTTGTCCTAAAGGTGGTCTTGCTAATATCTTCTTATTTAATCCTTACCTAATGGTATCTTGATTTGAGATCTATGTTTGAAAATATCTTTTCATCCTTTAATTGATCAAAGAGATCATCAATCCTTGGCAGAGGACACTTGTTCTTATCATTCACTTTATTCAATTGTCTGAAGTCAATGCACAATCTTAATGTTCCATCTTTATTTTTCACAAACAAGACTAGGTCACCCCAAGGTGACACACTTTGGCATATATACCCCTTCTTCAGAAGTTCTTCAAGCTACATTTGCAACTCCTTCAACTCTAGTGTACTCATTATGTAAGGACTCTTTGACACTGGTGCTGCTCCAAGCATTAGATTTATAGAGAAATCAATGTCTCTCCTCAGGGGTAGTCCTGGTACCTCCTTGAAAACATCCTCAAAATCTTCCAAGACTACATAATCCTCCAAATTTGGCACCTTATCCTTATGTGTCTCCGCCAAATGAGATGCAATTATTTGACACCCTTTTCTGTAACATTTCTTTAGCTGCAATGCTGAAATTTCTCTAATGGTTACTTCCCTAGGAATTCCCTACACTTTCCTTAGTTTACTTTTTTCATCCAAGCAAGTAAATGCCTTTTTATGGCAGTCTAGGAGAGTATGATGTTGGTCCAACAAATCCATCCCAATTAGAAAGTCATAGGAACATAAAGGCAAGATGTTAAAATATGCCTTGGTGCTCAGTCCATTCATGTCCATGAAGCATGACTTAACCATCTCATTAAATTTTCTTCTGGCTCCTGTATCCAGTTGCACCAACCAGGATTTCCCATGCCTTCTTCTTGTCAATTTCAAACTTTCCACCATCTTTGGGTCTATATAACTATGACTAGCTCCTGGATCAATTAAAATAGTAATGGTTTGGTTGTTGATCATACCTTCCACTTCAATCATGTGGGACTGATACTCTTCTTGCTTGTTGTCCAGGGCTGCATAAATCCTTGGCACATATCTTCCCATGTCCTCCAATATTTTAGCTTGTTGTACATTTTGAACAACCCTACTTTTTCACCTCTATGAGGACAATATTTGAACCTATGATCTCCTTTACAACCCCAACATTGAATAGGTGGTTTCCTTGGCCTTTGACTCCCTGTGTCAATCGTTCTGGGCTCTTTAGGCATTTGTTGTCCTTGTGGATTAGTTCTGAAGAATGGTGGCTTAGCTCCCTTCTTCCTCTGATCCATATTGAATTTCTTATTGTCTTCCCAAGCCTTTTGGAAAGTTGGCCTTGGTTTTTGCTAATCATATAGGCATTTAGCTTGCCTTATGGTCTCTTCCAATGTCTTGGGATCATCATATTGTATTTTTTCATTGAAGAATGATGGCAATCCACTCAAATACCTTTGAATTTTGATTGTCTCATCCTTGATGAAAGAGACATACTTCAGCAGTTCTAGAAACCTTCTCTCATATTCATCTATGGTCATAATTTCAAGCTTGAGTTCAAAGAAATCTTTCATTTTCTTGTCATAGTATCTCTTAGTCAAGTATTTCTTCTCAAAATACTTCTTGAATTCCCTCCAACACTTTTCTCTTTAATGTGTTGCACCTACACAAGTTGATCCCACCACATGGAGGCCTTTCCCTTGAGTTGATAGATAACAATTCTACCTTCTACATGAGAAGAATAATTATGCAATTGAAAATACTTTCTCATGCCCAGTAACCATGTTTCTGCATCTTCGTCCTTTTTGTGCTCGTCATCAAATGTAGGAGGTTTGATTTTGTTCATTTCTCCTCATAGTTCATCCACTCTATAACTCTTATACCTTCTGACAGGGGATGGACTTGAGTTGTTGCCTGCTCTCTTATTAGAATGCCTTGGGGAGTGATGGTGATGTCTGTTAATACTTCTTTCTTTTATTTCCTCATCCGAAGGCTTGTGACTTCCAGATTTTCTTAAGCCACTCTCCTTAATAAATTTCTTTTCTATTCCATTCAAGCCCTCCAATAACTTCATGATGAAGTCATCCTACTGCTCCTTTTCTCTCATAAGCCTTTCATTATCATCTTTATGGCTTTGGACATACTTCTGCAAATTTTTAATGGTTTCTGCCATATTCATGTTTTCATTCCTTTATTCTCCATGTCCATTGGAGTTTGTTCCTTCAATATCCAAATGGACATCCATCCCTCTGCTCTCATCTTGTTGACTATAATTTCCCTGTGCCTCTTCCATTCCTATGGAATCTGCACTGGTCTGATCTGATCTAGTTGTTGTTAATTCTGCATAACATGAAGCCGTCGAAACTTATCAGGCTAACAATTCAACAATTCATGAAAAATAAGAACCATTTTGGTTCAATATATACATTAGCATTATCTCATCTGATTTCTTGGTGTTATCACTATGACAATTCTAGATAATACCCAAGTCTTGAGAATCATAGATGCGTGACGCCTTCAGAGATACATCTGGGCAAGAAGGTGGTTTGTCGAAACCACTTTCACCAAGACACGGTATCACGTGCTTCAATATGTCAAAACCACCACTCGTGGAATCGGTGACGACTAGTCAAACCACCCCGTTTCACTCGTTCAGTACTTCACAGCTATGTGATGTCATCTGAACACCACCATGTAACGAACTCAAAATCTAATCATTTGAAATGGATTAGCCGAGCATGGCAACCCAATGCACTTGTATGTAGTCTGTCTGCACTTCATAATTGGGATTCTATAACTACCAATCCTCAAGTATGAAGGCATATTCTTATCCATAAACGAAGTAATATCCAAATTTCTTGACTTTCTTCTCTCTGTAAAAGCATTTTGGTATCCACAAACTGAGATACATGGACAACGCTAAATCTAGTGAGACTGGTTATTCAAGCAACATGCTAGATTTTCCTACGAATAAGGAGGAAAGGGTACTTGCGCACATTCTAGAGACTAAATTCCACACAGAGTCAGCTATAGACTCACAATTGGAAGTCAGGTTGAATCCCACTATGAATGATTTAGTCATCAATAAGACAATTGCTAAGAAGAAAAGGAGCAAGCATCAGAAGAAGGAGGAATCCACACCTGAAACGGCCGAAAGTGTTGGAGAGAATGAACCGGTCTGGTTAGATTCTTTAAAGGAGGAGATCGCTAAGATGAAATGAGTCTTCAATTGAAATTAAGTATGTTTCAGTGAATTTTCGACAACTGGTAGAAGAGGTAAGGAGAACTAGAGAGGATAGGCCTATTCTTAAACGACCCTTTTACAACAGGATAACTATTATCATTCCTTTTTTGTAATTTTGGGATTAATACAATTATATAAATGCAGAAGTGGATTTTGGACTTTTTATTACAAAATTTTAACTGGTTGTGTTATGAGTCTTCTTTTATTTCATAATGTGCTTTTCTTGTAAGCTTAAATTTCGCTTTCATCTGTCTGAATCGGAGGAATATAAAACTTGTAATTCTTTTTAATTAATGCTCCAATGTAGTTGTGTGTTTCTTTTTCCTCTAATATTATGCAAATTAAACTCAAACTCATTGCCTTCAAAACAAATTCGCACACACTAAACTTCATCCTGTACACCCATATTTATCATGCATAGCAACACCACAAGGTAAAACGTGTTTCTGCGCACCTATATCCCCTATGCATTTCTTCTTCATCACGCCGAAAACTTGCGTGCACTACTTTTGCTTTGTGCGCTAATATCCACTGCACATAGTCTTGGTATCGCACACTGATACTCCACATGAATTTCACCCTATGCATTGCACCATGTCAAAGTTCAACATGTTCCATCGCGCATAATAATCTATGCACACCATTGAATACACTGTCACGAGACAACTTATACTCATACTATGTGTTTACCAACAAAAATCCTCTGTGTTATGCAATACTTACGCATCCCATGTGCACATTACTATGTGCGTGCTCACTGAGCAAGGCTACATTCAGCACGTGCATCCACACACAATATTCATCCGCATGATGCTATAATTTACCGCGCACACTTGCATTCCAACGTTTTCTGCAAAGTGCCAAAATTTACCACGCGCGTCTGCACACCAATATTTTCCATGGACGCTCTATGACTTGAAATTTGGTCACTTCGAAATTAATCTTCTGTGAATATTCACTTCAATTGAACCTTTCCGGTCCATCTAGGCTCAGTGTTGAAACTGAATCTCTGATACCAATTTGTAACGTCCCCCAGCCATCCACAGGCCGAGAATGCCACTCCAGAGAAATCTCTCATGCTATGATATCAGTTGGTAACATCCCCAGCCTTAAACAAGTCGGCCATGCTACTCTAGGGAACAATTTCGTTCTCTTAGTGCAGAACATATGGTAACATACCCAATATTCAACTGAGCTATGCCACATAAATTTTCTCTTCAAACTACATGCAACTTAAACATATACATACAACAATCTTGCGGAAGCTTTACATATAAATGTAAACAAACAATTACATTATGTAATATATGATTTCATATTGAAATAACAGTAAACACAGATATGCAGCATATATAGAGAAATACCCATAAACATACAGACAATTATAATCACATATATGATAAACCGTAACATAAGCACGTAAATAACAATGCAGCATATAATTTTATCATACGATTGGTACTTATCTCGGAAAGATTGTCACCAACTGTGTATAGACCGTCCACAAACCTCCCATCCTTATATTACACTATTCATCACTCTCAACAGTGAGTCACCCCCGAGCTGGGACTGAACTCCACCCAGGTAAAGGGGTTCCTAACCAGGCTAAGGTTCATAGACAATAGGAAAGACTATATCTCAGGTGCTCACTCAACTAACAACCTACAACCTCTCATTCCCCACATGCATGTCCCACCCAAGGAAGTGTGCCCCTTCTCTACTCAACAGTCCCTCAGATGCCCCACTTCCCTTCCAGGGCTTCAACAACAGGTCAAACAAGAAGTCTCAGAGCACTGTAGCTGCAGTTTAGAATCTTTGGGAATCAATCCCCAACAATTCTATCACTCAAATAATTACTCACGGGCCTCACAACCCACCTCTTCAATTTTCCACGGGCCTGAGAACCCGCTTCTTCAGTCCCTCTCCCAAGCTAACTAGGTACACCAACTAGAAATGGTTATGGAAATAGACTCGGATACAATGAAAATGAATGTCTGAAGGATAATGGACTGTGTGAATGAAAATGGTCATGGAATCATTGACTGGATAACTGAGTGATGGAAGGAATCACCATGAAATTGATCGTGAAAGTGATGGTGAGAATGATGGTGAAGCTGTTAGTAAGAATCCTCGTGAAAAAGTGACCAAATGAGCTAATTCCCCACGATATGAATGCATGTCCCCAACTTGACACTTGTCATGTTGGAAGCTACTTTGGTCCACTTGTCCCCAACTTTAGAACTTAGGATAAAATAATTATCCATACTTTATGCTTTTATGAAATATTAATATAATATTCCTTTTTGGCTTAAGATCTCTCTCTTAGCCCTTTCCCTTAACTTTTGGCCCTCCCTTTCCCTAATTGGTGAAGTTTAGTCCCCCATTTATTTTATCGTGGTCAGTTTGGGCGCAATGATGTATTTTATATTAATCATGAGACATAGACAAAATAGGTGAATTGGCCTTTAACATCTAGGCTGTCTAGCCTAATTCCAAAACATAAGCATCTCATCTTATAATAACTGTCTCACCAACCTATAACACATAGCATATACACAAGGATCGATGATCTCCATACTGCGCACACTTTAGTTACTGCGCGCAGTATCCGGGAATGTGCACACTACACCATTTTACTGTGCAGTTCATGCGTGCACTATGCCATGGAAGGTGCATTACAAAATGATATCAAAACAACTCACCATCTTAAGTACAATTACATTACATTTACAGTTGTGTTCGTTCAAGGGATATTACAGAACATGTCATTGAATATTGTCATATGTTGTTAACCAAACTTCAGGAGAGATGAGGAGATAACAAACAAGTACAACTCATCTCAGTAGAACCTCAAAGAGAAGATCCCAGATTCGTTGTTATCACTAGAGGAGGCGTTGTTATAGGTGAAGATAGAGTGACTCCAGCAAATACCATAGAATAATCAAGGGTCAGAAGAGTTGCAGAGAAGACACAAGAGTTTGATCCAAGAAAAGAGAAACATACATTTGAAGAGGCGAGAAAAGAATTTGGAGGAGATCATGCTTCTTCTTCAAAGGCACAACCATAAGTGAGAGAATGTGGAATGCCTCTGGCATTCGATCAGTCTACTTCACCTCGACAAGGAAAAGAGGTAAGAAAGCTCATGGAATTATTATGTACTTGCATTAACTTGATTAAGGATGAAAGTGATGTACAAGAACTACAAAATTTGATCAGACAGTATGAGATAGGTAGGATAGACCCCCTGCTAAACAAAGTAGTACATCAAGTATCTAGAAAGAGAAGGACAAATAAGGGACTACACCTTAATGCTAAGATTGGAGACTATGATATAGATTATGTAGTCCTTTACTTAGGGTCATAATTCAATGTTATGATGAAGCATACCTAGGCCCTGATGGGAAAACCTAAGTTGATTTACTCCCCTATCAGGCTCAGGATGGCTAATCAATAGGTAGTAAGCCCCTTTGGAAGGCTAGAGCATGCCCCTGTGGACATCGATGGAGTAAGGATGTTTGTGGACTTCGAGGTGATTGAGATAGTTGATGATAGCTATCCTTATCCTGCATTGTTAGGAATTGATTGGGATTTCAATAATTCTACTGTGGTTGACTTGAAGAAAAGAAGAATTATGTTTGAAGGTGATGGCCTTAGGGTCATTTCACCTCTTAACCCTGATGAAGGTCACAGATATACAAAACCCATTGGAGAAGAATATCATGCTTATGAGCTTGATAATATATATAAATTGACAACAAGACAACAAGATTACATTAATCCTACAACATATGGGAATTTAAGCTGGTGAAGTGACAATGCATGTTCATCAGATTCAGAATAAGCACTAGAGAAACGGCAGAACCAAATGTATGAAGTTTCTGTGTGGAGATGTGCTAGATTGACTAGAGAAGTTCATTGGATAGGAACATAAGTAAGTAATCTACCCACCTTTGATGGTTTAAATCATCTAGAATCTTTCTTTTTGGAATTTGAAGAAATTGTACCCGTACAACAAAGGTTGTTGGCGCTGGATGAATCCCCAAAATCAAATCTAGAAAGATGGTGGGGAAAACAAAAAAATAACATCACAGACTGGATGCAATGTCACACTTTGATGGAAATTCTCTTTTGAGAACAAGTAGAAGGCTGCGAAGTTCGATACACAGGTCAGAATTGCCCAAAGGACCATGTGAAAAGTTGTGAGGAGGCCTGGAGAAACATCCCTTAGGAACAGTGGGTGCCTAAATGTTATTGGATAAATCCGTAAGTGTGGACACAAACCGATCTCCCTAGATCCACTTGGATCTAGAACAAAAAATGACAGAATAATACTCTTTCCCTAGATTTCAACTATTGAATGAACTAGGAGGCAATAATCATGAACATACCTTATGATCTCTTCCTTGGGTCTCTGTTTTCCATCTTCTCTCCAATGCTCTTGTGTCGTCAAGACCAGGACATCTCAAACCAATTGAAGTGAAAAACATTCAATATATTCAATAGTTAATCTATGCATATGATCAAGGAGTTATGCAATAAAGTGACATTAGATTTATGGGAAAGGGACATATTACTGTATTAAATTGATAGAAAGCAATAATTACAACCTGAGCCTTGATGTTGCAAACCTCCTTTCGATGGCTCCTAGCTCTGACACACACACTTTCTCACTTGCATGAATAAGATCAACTACTTTTGATAACCTTGCTGGTATTCCTAGCTGCTGTAGCATCAGTGCTTCACACAATCTTCCACTAATTCTCCAATAAACTTCTTTCTTGTATGCTTGCTAACCTATTCCATGAGAATCCACTCAATATATAAGAGAGAATGAATTAGTTACTTGGATAGGAATGATCCCAAAATATCAGGAAATCCAGTATTTAGATAACCACTCGAATGCCATCTCATCCTTCTAGAAGATTCCCTTCTAGAAGCTTTGAGAATTCATCCTTTTTCCCTCTTTTAGAAGATGTTCGCACTCTAATAGTTAGACACAATGCGAACTCCTCCCACCCTGGCTTAAAGCAGCCTGCGAGAATCATGCATTCTCGCAGGCAAATGTATTGCCAGCCTGCGAACCTTCCTCAAAACTGTCATTTCTGGAAAGAGATGAAGGTAACTTTTCTCTGGAGAAAGTTCTAATGAAGAGCCTGAATACACCATAATCAATACATCATCATGACGACCAAAATCATGGGTAACAAAATTCCCCCCAAAGTCTGAGATTGGAACCAGTGACAGTCGATAGACTTTGTAAGTTGCATGTGTGCGTCAAGAACCAGGAGCACATCTAATCGGAAACCTGCTAACAATCAAGCATCTGCAGAGTATCATATATATTGATTCTGATGTAGGCATTCCCATACTCAGATCACAGACTGATGACATTGTAGACATGGGTCATGGCCACCAATCATACACTGTGGATCCATGCTGTCAAAATATAGCATAGCCACCTGAATACACTGTGGATCTATGCGAGAAATTTCAAATCAAGACGACATAGCCACGAAACATACACAGTGGATCTATGTGTCGTAAATTATACATACTCCATCGCAACCTAGATTACAAAGATGATATCCAGGGTCTTCAATCTCGTCGCCCAAAGTATGAATCTATCCATGTGATTACATGTGTTGAAGTCGAACATGGTAGAAACCACTTGATTACCGGTCATTGATGTAACTGTTAACAAGTGCAAGGGAAATCACCATTGATGTAAATGACTCCCAAGGTACCATAGTACAATCTGCCGAGTGTGAATAAATGAGTTGATGTCAAACATCTGACGAAATCTTTCAATCAGAGGTCAATGATGTAAACCCACTGTCAAAAGCGAGGGAACTTGCCATTGAGGCATGCAAGCTCCAAGGTACTAAATAATTTCTAAGTCTTGATTCCGGATAATGAGCTGAAGTCGACGGAACAAAACTCGTCACAGGAGGGCCTTGATGTATCCCGCATCAATGAAACGAAATGAGTAATCAGAGTTTGAAGGTGAAACATAGAATTTTGCAAATTGGACTGGACACAAGGAAGGCCGACATAGAGAGAATGGATAACTGCAGATGACCGACTCAAAATAGGTTTTAGATGGACTTCTATTGAACATATGAATGACACGACCAATGATTTGGCAGCATTGACTCAAAGACGACACATGGAATGACCTTGTAATCAATCGAAATAGAGACAAATGGATTTCCCAAACCGGCTTCAAATGATGAATAGAGGGTGTCATGTTCAAGAGCGACACTTACTGCCAATCAATACAAAGATGAAACATATCCCTTTCCCAAATTTTCCTCCCACCATTTCTGGCAAGTACCTCTTTATTTTTATGCAAGCTTGAAGAGGATCACATATGCTTGTTGATATAAGCTCATCCTTTGGACGAGTCCCTCGGAGTATTTTTAACGAACCCTAAGAAGGAGTGGTTCGGTCCCATCACAGGTCTGTCAATGTTTGTTTAACGAGTCCAGAGATAGTAAACTCGAAGGTTTTTCAAGATTATAGAGTTTGGAAAAACACTTAAAAGAGAACTCTCTCAGTTCCTTTTTCATAAAGTAGTCTAGATGAGACCGAAAAAGAGAGAAATTATCGCTCACTAGACGCATATTTCAAATACTTTAGCAAGCGTGAAGATAGAAAGGTCGCTCGACGATCTTTTCATGTTTAGAGAGTCTGAAAAGAGCTTAAAGAGGACTCCAAGGGGGTTCCTTTTTCGTATAACCTCGTTGAGCCCAAAAAAGTGATAAAACTATGCTCTATCACGTTCTCTTGATTTTACGAGTGTAAGAACGGACAAAAACGATGCTACAGGTTTTATGTAAAAACCATAAAAAACAATTAAAATCATCATAATGGAGAAAAATATGTCCAGATCCTTGTTTGTAATCATCAATGTTTCACACCTGCAAGTCATTACACTCATTTTTATATTAGTAATTAGGTTTAAATGATAGATAAACATAAAAACCCAAAAATGACATAGTAAAAAGTAAATTAAATGAGTAAATATACATTTTCACCATACCATTTCACATTTTCACTATTGATTTCCCAAAACCCCCATTTTACCCTCCGACTTTGGCGTTGATTTTTGGGAGCTACAAGAGATCATTTGACGAGCCATCTGCAGCATTACGGTAAACTCTTCATTCTTGATCTTTTCATGGTTTAAAATTTTGATTTCATTGGTTAGTTTTTCATTTTGAAGTGACTTTTTGAACCCTACATGCGCATAATCATTCTCCCAGGCAGCCCATATGGGACCTGCAAGAATGATGCATTCTCGTAGGTGGGATTTGAGCCACCTGCGAGGTGTTCACACTGTGTATAATAAGGCACCTGCGAGCAGCGCAGAACTCAATTTTTTTTTAAATATTTAACCAATGAAAACGATTCATATCATGAATAAAATCATTAATCCTCCTTGTATGTTTCTTATGCAGATAAATAGCCACAAACATGGTGCTCGAGTGGCAAGAATGAGAACATGAGGAGGATAATTCAAATGCCGAGAATCATCCTCCCACCATAGATGCATTAAGAGATTGTGGTCTCTTAAAATACTTTCGCATTCCAGGCATGAGAGCCCAAGTCAAATTACTGGAGTATCTAGTCTGTATGTGGGATCTAGACTAGCAAGTTTTCAATGTAGGAGCTCACACATTATCCATTGACATTGAGGACATATACTTTTTGACCGGATTATCTAGGCGCGGGTATTATATCAGTTTGACCGGTAGCAGAGGTGGTGGGTTAAAAATGAGTGAATATTGCAATCAATACTGTGTACCTGAGGCTGAAAGAAAGAAAGGGAAAGTGGTGATCTGGAGAGTAACAGAATTGAATCTCCACACTATTCTCTTCACGATTGCTCATATGGTTGGGATTTATGCTCCCCATATGGAATTATAGAGCTACTTCCAGTATGCCATCGAGTGTACTGATCCCCGAGTATTTAACTGGGCGGATGCAGTGCTACGCGGTATCAAAAGGAAACTGACTAAGTGCAGGCGAGGTGAATTGAAACAATTTGGATATGGATATTTGTTAGTGCCCTTCTTCCTCGAGAGGGTCCCCATATTTAGACTACAGGTTGAGTGGGACTTTCCGGGTTTTAGGGATCCGAGGATGTTGCGATGGTGTCGGCTCATGGCCCGGCACGTGGCAGGACCAATCGTCAAATATGACGATATTTTCTTTGACTGGTTGCAAAACCAGATGTTGATGGTCGATGACTACGCATATGCCGGGTTGGATTTAGGTGATCCGGATTTAGCACTGCCTGAGGACACTCAGTGGGGAGACCTCAGTAAGAAGTACACACATTTTCTCTTTTTAAATGTTTTTGAATTTTAATCATATTCAAATGTTTTTGGTTTTATATATTTATCCGAAGAATAACACAAATATGTTTGTTGATAACACAGATGTTGGACCGTATATACCTCCTGGCACTTCTCCTATCCAGCGATTAGGAGAGGTAGCAGTAGTAGTACCACAGTATGCCGAAGACTATCAGGTGGTGGAACAGAATTTAGAGGGCCTGACAACAAACATTCCAGATATGACTCTGGAAGAGATTCCACGACGCGATCAACGTCACACTGTAGGGGTATCAGCAGCTATGGGTTGACTGCTCTACAGGGTTTCTAGGGCAGTTGTATGTTACCGTGAACGTCATCCGTGACGTCACTTTGTAGAAGCTATAAGCTTCAATTTTTTATATTTGGTCTTCGGACAAACGTTTTGTAAAAAACAAACTCTTTTGATCATTATATATACAGATGGTTTCTACCAGTTTACATTAATGTGTGAATATTAATGTGTTTGATTTATAAATGGTTCAAATGTCTGTCCAATACATAATTAGCTAATGCATATGTTAACGTATTAAGACATCTAGGAATATGTTGATATTCAATGTGATCAAAATACTGTTCTAAGAGGTGAATCCGCAAATATACCCTTTACAAAGTAGGACTTCGAATAGAGTATATATTACTTAGTTGTAGTACTACAAGCTGCGAGTCAAGTCGCACAACCAAATGACAAATTCCAAGTGAGATACCATCTACCAATAATTCAATAATGGCGCTATACTCTACGATGTTGTTGGTTGCTCGGCGAAGACATACACCTCGTAAAGATATAAGTTCATTTGTTGGGCATAGATTTCCCATGCAGCGGAAGATAGGTTCTGAGTACTACAAATAACACCATCAACGAAGCCAATATAGGGTAGTGAAGTTCCCGACATCTGGCAATCAAACACAATGTCACGTAAGGGCAGAGACCAGATAACGTCAAAAGCAAACTAAAGTAACACACACAAAGTATGATACATAAAATATAGGTACTTGTGCACAAATGACTTATTCATAGTACTTCTTCAAGTACAACCCATTTCTGGGTTCACTCAAAGGTATACCATCGTAATTAACTAGCTCATACGCTCCTTTTTCCAAAACTCGACAAACAATGTAAGGACCATGCCACATTGGTTCAAATTTCCCAGCTCCTAAGACATCTTTATCCTATTCATACAGAAGAACAAGATCACCTTCAGAGAGAACGTGAGGCTTGACATGCTTGTCATACTGTGCCTTGACGTGTTTCTTGTGGGCTTCTATTACTAGAGTGGCATCATGTCGAGTCTCGTCTAATCGCATCAGATACAATAGACGTTCTTCTTCAGCAGAAGTATTGGGTAAGAGTTCGACAGCTAGCTTCATAGAAGGTATCTCACATTCTATAGGAAGAATGGATTCCATGCCATAGACTAATCGAAAGGGTGTAAACCCCGTAGCGGATTTGACAGATGTCCGATATGCCCACAATGTCGAAAACAACATCGTGTGCCAGCTGGTTTTATGAATTCCTATCATCCGTCGAAGCATAGTGATAAGAACTTTGTTGATTTCTTCGACCTGGCCATTATCTTGCGGATAATAGGGTGTTGAGTTATCATGACAAAGACCCAACTTTTCTGTAAGTTCAGACATCATAAAATTCCTAAAATGACTACCGTGATCAGTAACGATAGCTTGAGGAACACCAAAACGAGCTATGACATGGTTAAAAAGAAACAACACTGCAGTCTTTCCAGTATTATCGAATGTCAGCATTGCCTCGACCCATTTTGTAAAATAATCAACAACTACAATGATGTAACCATGCCCCTCGACCGAGTGAGGGTGACATGTCATGAAATCAATGCCCCATTTTGCAAAAGGACCAACTAAGACTACAGGATGAAGAGGAGCAGGATGTGACCGAATTTTCTGGTTGTAGGTCTGGCAGGCATGGAATTTCTGGATGACAGTAATGTAGTCGTTGAACAATGAAGGCCAAAAATAACCTACACATAATATCTTCTGGGAAGTAGCATACCCAGACATATGACCACCAGATGCTCCAGAATGGCAGTTATTTAGAGCTTTCTCAGCTTCGTCAAAAGTCAGACAACGGAAAAAAACAGAGTCAATACCCCGACGGTAAAGAGTATCCCCGAGGATAATGTATTGACGTGCTTGATAACGAATGCGATGTCGTTCACTATTAGACAAAGCAGGGCGGAAAGTCTGGGTTTGGAGATATATAATGATATCTCCATACCAAAGATCGTCAGTACTAATTAGGAAAAGAGATTCATTGGGTAATGAATCTACTGCTACATTTTCCGTGGCAGAGTGAGGAAAATCACATATTAACTCAGCAAAAACTAAGGATTTCTTAGATGTGGCGAGATCGAATGCCAAGTCAAACTCCTGGAGTATGAAAATCCATTTGGAGTACTTGCCCCCTAGAAATTGATGTGTCAAAATATGTTGCATAGGGTTGTAATGAGAAATCATTGTAGTTTTCCGTGAGAGAATATAATGCCGAAAGCGTTGAACAACTTGAACGACAACCAAGGCCAATTTTTCAACATGTTGATACTTGATTTCAGTTGATGTGAGACTTCGACTCAAGTAATAAACAACATGCTCGTTGGCCTTATCATCCTATTGGACAAGAACCATGCCAATAGTATACTCGGAGGCAGCAAGATAAAGAAAATAATCACGACTATAATCAAGAGGAAAGAGAAGCGGAGCTCGTGTGAGGGACAACCTCAAAGCCTCAAAAGCATTGTTGGCAGCGGTATCCCAGACGAATTCAGAACCTTTCTTTAGTAGCCGTGTAAAACCACGAGTAATCTCGGCGTAATTAGGGATGAAACGATGAAGAAAGTTTGCTTTCCCCTGCAAACTTTGCAACTGGCGCAGTGTAGAAGGAGGAGGGAGATTAAGAATCACCTCAACCTTAAGAGGATCTACCCGGATCCCTTGACGTGAAACAATGAAACCTAGAAGACGGCCGGATTCTATGCAAAAAACACATTTATGAGGATTTAAATGAATGCGATAGAACCGACAACGAACGAAAATTGCTCGGAGATGAGTGGGGTGATCGACTCGGTGTAAAGAATGAGTAGGTAAATTTTCCAAGTAAGGTTGAACGATATGCTTTATATCGTGAAAAGCATAAGACATAGCACGATGAAATGTTGCACCAACGTTCTTCAGACCGAAGGGAAGTTTCCTATAGGCGAAAGTACCCCAAGGACAAATAAAAGCGGTTTTATGTTGGTCCTCGGGAGCAATATTAATTTGATTATAGTCGGAGAAACCATACATGAGAGAAAAGATTTCACTTCCGGCACAATCATCGACAATCTGGTCGACGAAAGGCGTTGGAAAGTTGTCTTTTGGACAGGCTTTGTTAATATCCCTATAATCAACACACACACGAATACTACCACCTTTCTTATCAATCGGTACAGGGTTGGAAACCCATTCTGTCAAAGCCACGGGATAAATAAAGCCGGCTTTGAGAAGTTTTTCAACCTCAAGCTTGATGGCCGCCACTTTACGTGGGTGGACTGGATGAAGGCGCTGCCAGAATGGTTTAGCTCCAGGGTATGTCTTTATCTCATGTACAACAATAGCAGGGTCGATACCAGGCATCTCTTCGTAGCTCTAGGCAAAGATTTCACGAAATTCTTTGAACAGGGATGTATAGGTGACGATTTCATCCAGAGAACACGAAGCTCCAATGTGAACATTTTCAACTATCCCAAGTTTAACTGATATATCAATGGGAATCATGGGAGATATATTATTGAGGTTCCCTAAGGCAAACACATCATATTTAGAGTCAGGAACGGTCTATATGACAACAACGGTCGACGGAGTCGAAATCCGTTGGTAATTCTCGAGAGTGTGTTGTTCCAGAAACAATATGGAACGATGATGCCCATCATCCCAAGGGGTGTCCTCCATGATGGACATGATCATATCGTCAGTGGGAAAGATGAAACGAAAAGGATCGGGAGACAACTCATCAAGAGAAGGTGTAGAAGGTGTTTCCGATTTAATAGCGTGATAAGCAGACTCAACTGGACTTAACGACATTACGTTGCCGAAACGAGTGTGATCTCCAGGATCAGGGACTATCCAAGGGTCAAAAGACATAGGAAGTTCATGAGGTATGACAGATATCATGTTGATAGAAGAAACTGATAGGTGTGGAACATCGGGTGGTGGTGGAATGGGGAAAGTACCCATTAACGAAGAGTCTTTTAAAAGGCCTACACCAACATTCTCGTAACTTGGTGGGGTTTTAGCTATAAACGACAAGTTTCCAGTACGAGTGTCATAATTAAAGAAGGCAAGTTGATCAACCGTAACAACCTTTCCCTGATGAGGAAATCGTACGACACAAAAAAGTGTTGACACAACAACACGCATAGAATCTATCCAGCTACGACCAAGTAGAAGATTATAATCCAGGGGAGCATCGAAACTTCCACTTCAACTTGGACGGTCTTACCTTCTAGAGTAACAGGCAATGATGGAAGAACACCATAAGGCTTTAAACCAGAGCCATTGAAGGCTTTCAAAGTATTTTGTGATTCATTTAAAGGAGGAGAGCCAATGGCTTTCCAACAAGCAAAAGACTTACACACGTAGAGGCACCCTCATCTATAATAGTGCGACAAATATTCTTGTTGGCAACAACAACTTGTATCTGAAACGCAAGTTGAGGGGGAAACCTTGGAATATGTTCTTCCAAGTCAAAGACTATGAAATTTGTATCTGTTGGATCAATTCCACCTATAGCTTTCAACAAAGCCCTCCGTTGTGAAGGACAAGACTGAAGGACTTCAAGGGCAAACATCGTTGAAGGTGCTTGGGCCAGATCTTCGACAATGGTATAGTTCTGGGCCGCACGAGCATGAGGAGTGAAAGCTGACTTGCAAACAACACCCTTAGGGGTTCGTAGGACTGTATCAAGGCTCGATCGTTCGAGATGAAGAGGATCGTTTGTATGTGGAGTCAGTGGAAAGGGCTGTACCAAAGTAGGAGGTGAATCGTCAACCTTCTCCTTAGACAGAGTATAATCTTTGGCTCTAGTTGTGAGTGAAACGTTATTGGGCTTGGAATCACCAGTACACATCAAAACATAAGATGTGGTAGAAGTAGATGGTTGGTCATGGATGACCAACTGAGCCTGTTGTTGAGATGGGAAGGGTTGGGACAAAACTACCGGTGTAGATGGTTTAGGTGTTCCTTGAAGGAACTTAGTGACCTTGTCACGTCGTGGACAATCCTTCATGTAGTGATCGTCACCACAGATAAGGCAAGGGTATCAGGGTTTGCGCTTATCCCAATCTTCAACAGGGGAATTTTTAGGCTGCTCTGTTTGATTATTGTTTTTTCTCTCTTTATTCTTGCCTCTCCCTTTCTTTGATTTATTTTTACCGGTAGGGGTAGATTGAAGGACGTTCACCTCAGAAGTTTTACCGGTGGAAGTGGCAGGAGACAGAGCATTTTGAACATTAGAAGTGGTAGACTTTGGATTGGAGTTTGAAACAGAATGTGATTGGGCTTGGACAGTACCGATCACACCGTTAGCTGCATGTGAGGTAGTTGGAGTAGTTGAAGTGCTGGAAGTACCAGGACGAGGTAACTCAGGTAGCAAATCGTAAAGTGTTCCCGTTTGCGAATAAATGAGATCTAGATATTGAGCACGACTTATAGCCTGTTCTTCCATAACAACACTACCCATGGCAATGTCTTTACCAATTTCGTTCATGAAGGATTTCGTAAACCATTCTGCGAGTAATTGATCAGGGAGTTTAAGTTTAATGAGACGTCGTCTCCTTCGCCACTCATGGATATGATCCGATATATGAGTGCCTTTAGTCTATTTGAAGGAATTCAAGATCTCAGTTCCAGTATCATAACGGATCGGTAACTGGTAATGTGTAAGAAAAGCCATAGCTAAGGTGTTGAAATCAGAAAAGAAACCTCGTGGCAATTCAATATACCACTTTGCAGCAGAACCGATAAGGGTTCGTTGAAAAAGATGTAGATGAATGAAGTCATCCATCAACGAGTTGGACGAACACCATAAGTGAAAAGTCATAACATTATTATTTGGGTCCTCTCCCGCCTTGCCATCGAATTTGGGAATGTCCGATGGCAGCTTAGCTGGAATAACGGGCCATTGAGGAGAGTGACGAATAGGATCATTTAGAATCCTAGAAAAATCAGACAAATCCAAAGTAGAAAGAAAACGTAACTGTCGGTTCACTTGTGGGTACTGATGGCTTTGGGGTGGAAGCCCTGTCGGCAAACTAGTAGGGTCGTAAGCAGTCTTCCCGTAGAGGGAAGACCTCGACTGATTCGGTGGTGGATGGATAGGATAGTAGCCCCAAGGATTGTAACCTTGAGTTTGAGTAGGGACCTGAGGTTGAGAATTTTGACCCAAACCCCAAATAGGATTAGGTATACCTAGATAAGGTTGGCCGATAGTAGGGACAGTTTGCTGCCCCCCAGCATTTTGAGGAAATTTTTGTAGAATCTGATTCCAATACTGGGCCAATTCAGGAGGTATGTTTTGTCCAAAAGGTGAGGTTGGTCCCCCTATCGTAGGTTTTGTGCCAACCAAAGGTTGTGTAGTAATTGGATTGTGACCAATAAGAGGAAATTGAACTGTACCACCTTGTCCAGCAATGAGAATCTGCTAGTTTGGTGCAACAGTCGGGATAGTCCCACTAGGATTAGGATTGCCATAAGGAAATGGAGGGAGTGTCAGGATAAAACCGGGAATAGGATGCCCAGGAAAAGGAGGACCACCTGGAGAACCGGCTGGGGTTTGCGGAGGTGTTGGATTGGAATCATTCAACAAATCATTCAACGCATGGTAACCAGGTGGTAATGTCGGGTTGACATCAGGCATTCGCTGGGTATTGATAGGAGCAAGAGTAGCTGCAGTAATTTTGGTTTGGACACTCATAGTATTAGCGAGATGGAACATCTTGGGAGGAAGAACAAATTGATAAGTGGTATTCACTGGTGTAGTTTCTGTCTCAGAAAACACCGAAGGGTTGATTTCATAGACTGTGGGTGACTTAGTACCAAAAAGGACACGTCGAAAATCACCTGACCAAAAAGGATCTTGGCCTACTACATCGGGGGAAGGCCCAACGGTCGATTCAGAAGATGTAACATCTGCTTCTTCAGAAGAATGTAATCGCACAAAAGGTCATTCACCACGGAGAATGCGATAATCCTCTCTAGTATTGGTAATTTGAAAAGGCTCTAGAGAGTCAGTTGATTCTACTTGTTGTGTGGTGACAATTGGGACGTCACTTGTGTCCACGTGTGGTAGAGTGACAACTGGGACTTCACTCCGACGAGGAGAGCCCTCAGGTGTACTAGTAGGCAAGGGTTGAGAACCATCCAGATGTTCTGGAGATAAACCTTGCATTCTACGTGAACGTCACGGCGGAGCAATTGTAAATGAGTGACAAGTTCCACGAAGAAATTCCTATGGTCAAATTCGAGAAACAAACAACACGCACTAGTAAAAAAAATCTAGGAAGCAATCACCAAGCAAACAAAAGCTTCTAATTTCCAGGCCACTAATTGGTGATGAAATCCAACGTCACAACAACGAGATGAGAAGGGGTGGGGCTAGGGTGGAAAAGTTGCACTGACGACCTACTTAACGGACTTACACTCTGGTGCAAGATCCCACACATAATCGTGGGTATACCCTCCAAGGAGCCTGAGTGAGTTTGATCAACGTCAATTCCAGGTACCGTGAAGATTTTCCCCTCCATAGTAACCTTGGGTAAGAACCTAGAGAGATAGGCCACTAAGGTCACCACTAACAACAGTAAATCCTGGGGGAATAGTCGTTAGTCCAATCCACATGCAAGGGCAGGGTATCTAGCCCGAAATCAACTCAAAAGGCTTCCACTCATCATTGTGGGTATACCTCCGAGTGACCCCCGTAATACGTGTAACCTCTACACTGATGTCAACAAAGCAGGGTGAGTAACTCTGCCAACACCAATGTGACCTAGTGCTTGACCCTTGTGTTATAAGGGCTTCCCAGGGCAATATGTTGCAAATGGAATTTAACACTCCCTAACTCAAGATGYTATTGTGTGTTTTGAGCTTTTGGAGAGTGTATCTCTCTTCCTACTCCAAAGCACTAGCCTAGCTAAATGTTGGTGTAAAAGAGCCCTAGAAAAGAGTTACTAGATAAATTTTAAGATTACGCAATGTTTTTAAGAGCTGTTGTTTACTCAAAGGTAACGGAAGTGAAACTCATGTTGTATGACTCTGACCCAAATAATGCAAGGATGATAATGAAATATAACACTTTTCATTCCATGAATCCTATTTATGGGAGAGAGAGAAATTTTTTCCAAATCAACCCTGTACTACAATGCAATGCACAATTTCCTTTCAAATGTCAATGCAAACAATCATTTATCAAAGGACAATCGCTATGTGTCTTTCTCAAATACTTCAACAATCTCTAAAATTTTATTTTTCAATGTTTTCTAAAAGACAAAAACAATGTTTTTTGAAAGAAAAACTTGTTGTTCACTTTCCAAAAAGAATTCTCACTATATCAATGAGAAAGCATAAAATCAAATCATAAAAAATCAAGCAATAACAACCCAATCAACTCTTTCAATGAAAGCAAAAACAAAGAGCAAACCAATTAGTCTTCTCAATGCAAACAAAAATGTTCTTTCAAACCAACAAACAAATGAGAAACACCAAGCACTTAACTCTCAACCAATCACTGGTTCTCAACCAATCAGACACACTCATCTCTTGAAGTCAGAGAGAATGAATTTGCCAATAAGAGTCAAGAAACGAAAGTCAAGCTACAAAGGACAAGAAAAACCTTGAACCCTAAAACTGTTCACTCAGGAAAACTAAATCAAAAGTTATATCAATCAATGGTCCAGTAAACCCATAAGAGGTAAATCAACTGATCTAAGCAGTTGGAAAAACCAAAACTTAATTTCAAAAATTTTCAAAAATATTGCTCACAGGCAAGTAGTGTTACACAGTGCGAGAATCTATGATTCTCGCAGGAAACCTTTTAGCAAGGTGCGAGGTCCTCGCACTAGACCCTATGAGCAGGATGAGAACCTGAATAATTCTTGCAGGTTATAGTTAAACACAGTGCGAGAACTACTGAAAATAACAAATTTTTTGAAAATTAAAGCAAAATTGACAAAGGCTTCTGGACCCAGAAGGTCTATCAGGATATCCTGAAGACTCGGAGACTGACAAGACAGGAGAAAAATGAAACTAGAGCAAATGGCCACAGAAAAATGCAAAAGACCATAAATAAAAAGGGAATATTCCCCAGTGGAGTCACCAATTTTGTTATTGGATAAATCCATAAGTGCGGACACAAACCGATCTCCCTAGATCCACCTGGATCTAGAACAAAACAGGACAGAATAATACTCTTTCCCTAGATTTGAACTATTGAATGAACTAGGAGGCAAGAATCATGAACATACCTTATGATCGCTTCCTTGGGTCTCTGTTGTCCAGCTTCGCTCCAATGCTCTTGTGTCGTCAATACCAGGACAATTCAAACCAATTGAAGTGAAAACAATTCAATATATTCAATAGTTAATCTATGCATATGATCAAGGAGTTATGAAATAAAGTGACATTAGATTTATGGGAAAGGGACATATTAATGTATTAAATTGATAGAAAGCAATAATTACAACCTGATCCTTGATGTTGCAAACCTCCTTTCGATGGCTCCTAGCTCTGACACACACACTTGCTCACTTGCATGAAGAAGATCAACCACTTTTGATAACCTTGCTGATATTCCTAGCTGCTGTAGCATCAGTCCTTCACACAATCTTCCACTAATTTTCCAATAAACTTCTTTCTTGTATGCTTGCTAACCTCTTCCATGAGAATCCCCTCAATATATAAGAGAGAATGAATTAGTTACTTGGATAGGAATGATCCCAAAATATCAGGAAATCCAGTATTTAGATAACCACTCGAATGCCATCTCATCCTTCTAGAAGATTCCCTTCTAGAAGCTTCGAGAATTCATCCTTTTTCCCTCTTTTAGAAGATGTTCACACCCTAACAGTTAGACACAGTGCGAACTCCTCACACCCTGGCTTAAAGCAGCCTGCGAGAATCATGCATTCTTGTAGGAAAATGTATTGCCAGCCTGCGAACCTTCCTCAAAACTGTCATTTCTGGAAAGAGACGAAGGTAACTTTTCTCTGGAGAAAGTTATAATGAAGAGCCTGAATACACCATAATCAATACATCATCATGACGACCAAAATCATGGGTAACAATAAATTCATCAACACTTTGGATACAATGCCTATTAATTGGTATCTGGAAGAAGAAATGTGCCTCACCACTATAGATTGGCACGGTATGACTCAGAACTTTGTAGCTACATTTTCATTTGAAATTTAGTACCCTATAGTAGATCAAGCATTACAAGTTGTAAGACAAAGGATCTTTGAGGAGGCACCTACCTGCCCTGTTGAGAAAGAAGAACATGAATGGACTGCACCTCTTCAGAAGTTTCAAGGTTGTTACAACATCAATGCTGATGAAGACGATGATCCTAGGAATGTGAACATCGTATAAACAGAAGGACAAAGAGACATATAATGACCATGAGTCGAACTAAAATAAAAAAAGTTAACATTGGAATAGAGCAAGAACCTAAGATTGAAAACGTTGGAGATTATTGGGATGATACCACTATTGCCAAGATCACATAATCACTGCATGAATATCATGACTTGTTTCCAACCAAGTTCACTGATATGAAGGGCATTAAAGGGTCCATGGGAGAGATGAAGATCCCATTGAAACCATATACAAGTCACGTCAAGCAGAGACACTACAAATTTAATCCCAAATATAAGGAGAAAGTCAAGATTGAGCTAGATAGAATGTTGGAAGTAGGAATCATAGAACCTATTGAAGAGTCAGAATGGATTAGCCCTATGGTGGTTAAAGATAAGAAAACATGAGAGATCATAATCTGTGTAGACTTAAGGAAACTGAATGATGTAGGTTTACATGATCCATTCCCTACACCGTTTACTGACGAAGTGTTAGATAATGTGGGAGGACAGGAAGTTTACTCCTTCACCGATGGATTTCCAGGGTATCACTAGATTAGGATTGCCAAGGAAGATCACCATAAGACCACATTTGCAATAGAATGGGGTTCCTACCAGTACACAGTGATGCCTTTTGGATTGAAGAATGCACCAACCATATTTTCTAGGGTGGTGGTCGAAGCATTCAAGGAGTTTCTACATAAATTATTGGAAGCATATTTTGATGATTGGACTGTTTTTAGTTTATTGCAAAATCATATTGAATGTTTAAGACTACTAATGTTGGATAAGTGCAATCAATGTTAGATTTCCCTGAACCTGAAGAAGTGCATATTCTTTTCACCCTTTGGAGTGTTGCTAGGTCGTATTGTGTGTAAGCAAGGATTGTTGGTAGATCCATATAAGATTGAAATTATTGTTGATATACCCCCTCCTACTTCAGTTAGACAATTGCGCATTGTGATGGGACATACGGGATACCACAAGAAGTTCATTAAGGGGTATGCAAAGATTACAACACCCATAAAGAATATTTTGAAGAAATAATGTTAGTTTCACTATACAGAAGAATGTCAGTAGAGCATCGACACACTGAAACAAAAAATGGTCACTGCACCCATTCTGGTTTTCCCAGATTGAAGGAGTTTCATGTACATGTCGATGCATCCTCTATTTCATTAGGAGCAGTTCTAGAACAACCAAGAGCATGAAATATTGATCATCCATTAGCATTTTCTAGCAGGAATCTCTGTACAGCTGAGATAAATTACACTACAACTAAAAGAGAAGGTTTAGCCATGGTGTAAGCACTACAGAAATTTCGTCACTACTTGTTGGGAGGACACTTCAATATGTTCACTGATCACTCTGCGTTGAAATAACTAGTCAACAAGCTAGTTTTAGGGGGAAGAATGTGCATATGTCTACTGCTATTCCGGGAATATGATTTTGAGATTGTGGTCAAGCCAAGGAGAATGAACAAGGGACCTGATCACTTGTCCAAATTAGAGCATGGAAAAGAATCTACTAGTCAAGAGTATACACTACCAGATGTACAGTTGTTGGCCATAAGAAAGGTGGATGATTACTTCTCCGAGATATATCATTTCTTGTCAACAAGAATGGCACCTCGCAAATATAAAATCCTTCAGAAAAAACAGTTGGTAGTTTGTGCTGTAGATTTTTCACTTATAGCTGGAAAAATATATAAGATGGGACCTGATGAGATACTGAGAAGATGTGTTATGGAGGAAGAAAGACCACTGATTCTAGAAGAAGCACATGAAGGCATCACATGAGGACATTATGCATGAAAAGAAACAACACAGAAGATTCTTAGAGCTGGCCTCTGGTGGCCTACTTTACACAAATATGCGAAGGAATATTACAAAGCCTGCGATGTATGCCAATGAGTTGGGAAACCTTCTAGAAGGGATGATATGCCTTTAGCACCCCATCTAACCTTATAGGAATTTGAGAAATAGGCCATTGATTTTGTGGGACCTATCAACCCACCAGGAAAGCGCACAAGAGAGAGATACATCATCACTGCGAAAAAGTATTTGACAAAATGGGCAGAAGCAAGAGTAGTCAAGGACTGTAGTGCAACTAAAACTATGCGATTCATATTTGATGATATCATAACCAGGTTTGGATGCTCGAAGATCCTGATGAGTGATCAAGGTACACATTTTATTAATAAGACTATTGAAGCCTTGACTCAGGAATTTGAAGTTCATCATCAGAAGAGCACCCAATACCACCCACAGGCAAATGGTACGGTCGAAGAATTCAATAAGATCTTGGAGACAACGCTGAAAAATATTTGTAGTGTAAACATGGATGATTGGGATTTGAGAGTACCAATAGTATTATGGGCCTATAGAACCACTTGCAAGAAGTTGACAATGCAGACTCCATTTAAGTTGGTCTATGGTCTAGAAGCAGTTGTACCTATGGAATACTTGGTTTCTAGTTTAATAATTGCAGCCTTTATAGATATGGATGACACTGGCACTATTCAAGAAAGGCTAGCGTAGTTGGTCGAATTGGAGGAAGACAGTTTTATTGCAGGATTTCATTAGTAGGTACAGAAGGAACAAGAGAAGTCTTACCATGACAGACACATCAAGAAGAAAGCCTTTAAGCAAGGAGATCTGGTATTGGTATATGACAGCAACTTCATGAAGCATCCAGGGAAGTTCAGGACACATTAGCTTGGGCCATATGAGGTTGCCTATATTATAGAAGGAGGAGCTGTGTAGTTGAAGACTTTGAATGGAGAATGGAAGGAAGGTTTAGTGAATGGGAGCCGATTGAAATTGTACTATGATCACCAGCTGCCTTACAACTCTTAGTAAATGAAAAAGGAGAAGGGTCTAGGTACCAGGTGTAGTTGAAACTGGGTACCAAAAACATAAAAGACAATCTGCACATAGTGGGGAAGGGTAGAGTAGAGAACACAAGTTGCGTTGCGTAGTCCAAAGTCGAAGTAAAATAGAAGGTTTAGACCTATAGTGCCTCTAGACGAGTCACAGGTGAGTTTTGTGGGCCTGTTGGCCCTTAGGTATGTATTAGGAAAGAAAGTGAAGAAAAAGGAAAAGAAAAGGAGAAGTACTAACTGCATGGAAAACACATCGACTGAGGTTGGGTCGAAGTGATCAGAGAAGTAGAAAATAAGGATAGAATTAAGGGAAAACAATTTGTTGGATTAGAAGATCGAGGAAGATAGATAAACAAGAAAGATGGATCATGGACAACTTATCAAGAGGAAAAATCCACCAATGGATGTTTTGGAGCACCTTGCGGGAAAGAAGGGAAAGACAGGCTGGCGAAGCCCAAAAAAAGAGGGACAAGTTGACCTAGGGTTTTAGACACCTAGGTTTTTGGTATCTAGGGTTTTAGACACCTAGACAGTTTGTATTGTAATGTATAAATAAAGGTCTAAAGGACTTGGGATGGGTTCATTCAGAGTTGGTTGTTCATGATTATTGTGGGTGATCTTTGTTGTGGATATTATTGTGTATTGTGCGAGAGAGAAGTGTTGAGTGTGAGAGCCTTCTGGTGTTGTAGGATCTTCAGCTGGGTGTGAAGATCAATCATGCAGCTGGGTGCATAGGGAGGGGAGAGGAGAAGGGAAAGAGAGAGAGATATGCAAGCTAAGAGTGCAGATAGAACTATATGATTTCACATAATATCAAGAAACGCAATTCTGTGGACGTAGCCCTAGGGAGAGGGTGAACCACATATATTTTGTGTCTTTGCGGTTGATGTTGTGTTATTTTACCTTCTATTATTTTTTTATTGCATTATTATGTTAGATCTGTAATATAACTATGCGAAGTAGGTTTATGCTTGGTAAGAGTAACTATGTTGTAGTGTGTTATTGCCTTGGATCCACTTGCATTTCCTATGGTTGTAGACACCAGTGTCCTGTAACCCCCTATAGCTACTTCGGGTGAGACTATATTTTCTTTGCAGGTGTTCCTGAAAGGGCTAGTAGTTAGGGATTGTTGGTGTGATTTTATTGTTGAACCCTGGGTCTGCCCATATGCCAACACCATGTATTATCCCGATTCAAATGTCATTTTCCTTGTCTTCAAGTTGATTATGGCCTGGTTTTCAAACACCCAATCCAGGCCAAGAAATGATGGATACGGTGTTGTTTTTTCCATGATTTCAATCACTTCAAAATTTGCTTTAGTACGCACTCCATTCAGGTCTACTGCCACTCCTTTCAATCTACCAATTGGTAGGACTTTGTGTTGGTTTTCTAATTTCAGTTGAACAAATGAATATCCTAACATGGGCTCTCCCATGCATTGCCCTGTCTTCTTTTGTAATACATTAACTTCATATCCTAGATCCAGTATGATATCTCCCATGTTGAAATATCTGATATTGACATTCAATCTAAACTCCCTACTCATTCTTCTCCTTGTATGTAGGTGGTTGAATGTCTTCTATTCTAGTTTTCCTTCTGTCTCTATACTACATTTTTCTAATATGTTTTGCAATATTTTCATAGATGATGGATCATTTAATAATTTTACACATGATTGCAAAAAGCCTTTGATTGTACTTACTTGTCCCATGGGGTGCATTTCGTTGGTATGATCCAATAATGGAGGCAGCTTGTACTCTGGTACTCCCTTGTTTTGCTACGGAGTTGAAGTCAATGCCATGTATTCCTTCTGAAATTCTTGTTTGGCTTCCTTAAATATTGCCTTATCATTCTACACATTGAACAGATTCCTTGGTTTGGTGTTCTTATTCACCCAATGATTTTGTGCTGGCTCTTATCAGATTGCGTTGTTTATTTTTTTAGCTCCTCCGTGAGTAACCATATTGATGCTCTGTCCTTCATCCCTTGGTTCGGCTGAAATCCACTGAACATGCTCATTGTTATGGTTCCTCTTTTCCTGAATCTTTACTAATAGTGTTGGACATTCTTTTGTGTTGTTATCTGATGCACGAAAATACATACAATTCACTGGTGGAAGCAGACATTCTCTTGCATAATTTCCTAGTTGTTGACAATTGTGACATACCACTGGTCCTCTACCTCGTTCAAAACCTCCTCTAGCTCATCCTCCACCTCTGTAGCCTGCTCGATCTCCTCTCAATGCATTATACTGAGGCACCTGATTATACTGCATAGTATGGTACTGAGCTTGTGTTGTGTTGTACTGCGACTGCGTGGTATTATATGGTTGTTGCACAGTATTATACTGTTGTTGCACAGCATTGTATGGAGCTGGAACTTGGTTAAACTGTGGTGCATCTTGCCCCGTCATCATTTCTTCCTGCACTCTGTATGCATCTGATTTCATGTCTCTCATCAGCTCCATAGTTCTTCAATATTTGTCGTCGTGGCCCACTGACTTGCAAAAGTTGCAATATGAACTCTTTGGGATTGTCTAGTATTTTTTCACCATTGTGTACTGATAAGAATCGTAACCTGGTTTCTTGCAGATTTTACACCATAATACTCTTGTTGGTAATGGATTTGGAATTCCTTCTTCCATATACTGAGTGAATGTTGGACATTCATTCTTGTGGTGTCCTTCCGTCCTACATGTAGTGCACCAAACGACTTCTCATTTTTCCTTACTCTTACTCTGGTTTAGCTGGAATGTTACTTTCTTTATATCCTCCTTCAGTTATTTGATAGTTGGGTATGTCTATTGATACTAGTTTTCTTTTTGTTGCATGGATTCCTGTAGAGCCTCTGCGTGCGTCTGGAAATTCTGTTGCAGCAATGGGTATTTTAAGTGTGGTAGCAGTGAGTTGACAAACAGGTGTCGATGTTGCATATCAGTCATGAGATATTTCAAATTTCCCTTCAGTCGCTTGAATCTTTGATCAATATCCCATAAAGACTCTCTTGGTTTCTGTCTTATTTTGATCATCTCGTTCATGTACTCATCCTTTGAACTCGGCTTCTGGAACTCATTTATCAACATTTTCTTGATTTCTGCAATTTTTCTAGTTGTCCCTGGTGGATTGTTTGTAGATAAACTCATATACCAATCCAGTGCATGATCCCTTAGTGTAATTACTAGTTGTTCCACCTTATTATCTTCATTTTTGATCTGTTTTTCTTCCCAAATATTCTCACAGATGAACAAATGTTTTTCTAGGTCCTCCGACGTTTCTCCTTTAAATTCTGGTAACCTAATGGTAGGGTCATGTCCTTCCATCTTGAATGTCGAACTACTACCTCCGCGAGGTGTAGATACTTTACTAGTGCTGCTTGAACTGGCTCCTCCAGTTGTTGTTCCTTGTGTGGATGTACTTCCTTCTATTATACTGCTTCTGAACTTCGATTGTCTAAACGGTGGTGTTCTCTTTGGTGTATTAGTTGCACATGGGTTTATGGGTTCCACACTGACATTGATATAGATAGGATTTTTGCCTTCTCTTCCCTCTCTTGGACCTCTCATCTTCCTCTCATATGTTGCACATAGGATTTCTTCAATCTTCTCCACAACCTGGAGATCCTTAACTCTTCCTCGTCAATCGCCAAGCCTTCCCTCATGGATACAACTCTCTTCTTGGTATTCACCTTGTATCGGTAGGGTAATCCGCTATGCATATTTCAAACTATCACCATGATCCACTTGATCTGGTCGTCATCCATCATAATTGGGTCCAAGGGTTCCTCCTTCTTTCCTTGATCCTTTCCTCCTTCCATTTCTCCTCTTTTTGTTAGTGTTTCCCCCCTTCCCCCATGCATGTAGGGAAGTTTAGTTGTCTGACTCTATTTTCATTACACCTTTATTATATATCAATATCTTAATAGAAGTATACAACAATCGAATGTATCTTCCTCGAGGTCCATGTATAAACTCTTGCTCTGTTGCACTGTACGACTTCGTTGTGTCTACTACAAACTCTGTTATAAAACCTACCACAATACTTTCGAGCCAAAAATCTACTACGCGGGTGAATTTGTTGTTCACCTTCTTTAACTTCTCAATTTGTATTGGAGTCCACTCTAACTATCAGATATTGGTAGTTGCATGGTTATCCTTCAACCTTAGTATCCAATCCTGCAATAAGTGTGGGAAATCACAAAAAAATACTTCATGCAAATCAATAAACACGTATTTCTCAAGATATTTGTGGGGTGTTTTTCTAGGGTTTTTGTTATCTTTCTGTGAAAAATCTAACTCTTTGGTTCTTAGACAAGTTTTGATCTCTACTTTTGTGGGATTCCACAGTCACAACATCCCCTTCTAATGGCTCATTGCTTTCTTCTTTTCTTTATTCTTTTCTTTCTCAACCTATCTCAGCTACTCAATCCTCTTATGCTCCTACCAATGACAACATAACCATTTTTTGGTTTATTTTATTCTATTATGTCTGATTTTATTGACCCAGGGTTCATGTCTATTTGGGTTTCCAAAAAAGCCTCTAAAACTATCGGAAAAATATTGTCTCTCCTGGTGAACTAGAAGGGAACACAGTGCATAGAATGTGCTACTCAGTCTCACCCGAGATAGCTTTAATGGGTGGTCATAATACTCATGTGTTTGTAGCCTAGGATTGAGTGCGAGATATGAGAACTGTATAGTGAAACTCTATTATAACTTGTAAACACATTGTACTGTCACTTGCGAGTATGCAAGAAATATAGTAACTCATTCATTAACCATAACAATAACTATTCAAGACAATAAAGATATGCATGCATTCATCACATAACATAGATGTTATCATGGTTCACCCTCTCCTGGGCTACGTCCACAAAGATTTGGCTCTCAACTCTTTTATTATAGTCATTTTTTCACTACAGTGTTGCACCCTCACAACTCTTCCTGGTTGGGTAAGATCTATATGAGGTGGACTAGATCGCACCAGGATCCTCATCCTATGATCTAACCCTCAATATCTACCCTCCTTCATCCTCTCTAGCTCAACAGCTTACCAAAATAGATCATATAGAAAAATATTACATATCAGTTTGCTACAACATCTCTCTCTACCATAACGACTTATCTCTAAAAAATCCCAACCCTTATGATACCTAAGTATCAATCCAAACCCCTTATGATACCTAACTATCTATATTTCTATGTTTCTAGTTCTTTAGCCATTACAATACATTACCAAAACCCTAACCCTATCATTGTTAGGTTTTCCTGCATGCACACATGTTGTTCTACCTTCCAGCTGCCGCTTTCCTCGTGCATTCTTTCTTTCCCAAAAACGTCTTTCTTTCCACTTTGGCCTGCCTCCAACAACCATACATCATGACATGCATGTGTACCTATAGATTCCAGGTAAACATCACCTCCTTCTTGTGTGGATATGTTTTCCTCTATGGAAGAGGCATCATCAGATCCCTTTTCTTTATCAACATTCTTAGACTTGCAATCTTTCTTATAATGCCCAAATTTACCACATTTCCATCATTTCCTCGAACATTTGGTTGGGGATTTAGATATACCTTTATATTTATATCTCCCACCCCCCTCCCAAAGACTTATTTTTATTCCTATCTTGGGGATGACGTCTTACAAATAAATCATCTATTCTATGACTATCCATGGTACTATCAATTTATATAACCATGTTATCCCAATAGTCCAACACACAACATAACAAAGTAATACACTTATCTTATTCTACAATTGTAATATTAATAGAGACAAGTTGACTTACCAGAGTATTGAAGGAATTTAGATTCTCTTTCAAAGAATCTCCATCTTCCATCCTAAAATGATGCAAATTCTTTTGAAGAAACAACTTGTTTACCAGGAACTTTGATTGATACAAATTCCCCAAGTTTTCCCATAGTTCCTTGGCTATATATTCTCCTGACACATTCAGTAAATCTATCAAGCAGAGTCGAATCATACTTCTTTCTCTTCTATCTAGCTTCTCCCAATATTCTTTTGACATACCAGTAGATTGAGTATAATTATTTTGTGTACCAATAGGTTGTGTACCAGTATATTGTGTACTAGTAGGTTTTGTACCAGGATCCACAATGATATAAGAAGGTCCTCCATCTTGAGCTTTCATAGATAAAAAAAATTATCGTTAAATATTTTAATCTCGATTTTCGAGCTGCTCACCATTTTCTTTCAACAACACAAATTACCACTGCAAAGCTCCCACTAAACCTATGTTTATCACAGACCCAAGTTAAAATTGATCTATCAAGTTCGAGACAAACCATCAACAATAAAGGTGTCCCTCTAAAGCCAAAAATGTTCTTTGATACCACATGTAAATTTAAATCTCTAAAGTAAAACAATGCATACAGATTCTTAAGAAAAACATAAATTAATAAATGACTCATACACATAGTACAAAAAGATTTGTGTTCGAAACCATTAACCAGGAGAAAACCAACCTCCCTTTGTGTCGCAACTCTTAAATATTCATTGTGTTAATTTCACCATTCACAATACAACATATACAATATTTTAGGTATTCCACGACTACCATAACCATATTCCCTTAATCCGAGATTAAATTAAAAATCCACTAAAAATAGAGAAAAAATGATAAAATAGCAAAAACAATCCCCAAAACAAATTTTAGGGTGCTAACTCGAAGTTGAAAGATTATCCTAAGAAGGGGGGGTAATCTTGGCCCCCTCTGTGACCCCCTCATTAAAAATCACTCAAGAAACACATACACAAAGAGCATCAGGTGGTGGGATCGTCAGACATTATCGCCAAATCTAAGGCACCCATCCTATGCACCCCCCCTCCCCACCACACACATGCAAAGAATATAACACATACACAAAAATAGTCACATCGTTTATTTTAATATAAACATGACAAACTTAACCATCTCTAGGGTTTGAAACCCATTTATCCAAACAATCAAATGGTACAATACTCCTTTTAAAACCAAAATTTTCCAACTGGAATTCAAACTTGAAACCCCATATAGACATCAAAAAAATAATTGTTTAGTTGCGAAAATAATATGAGAATGAATTGCTCATATCAACTTTTAAACTCAATCCAAAAAACAATTATCTTTATATGACCATGAGTTCAAATATTGAATTAGACTCAACAAAAGATAATTCTTGATACATAGCACTACTGGTTGAATAAGAAATGGAAGAGTAAACAACACATATCCATAATATGGGTACAAGTTTGAAACCCAAATAACCAAATTCAACAAGAACATATGTTGGTTGTATAACCAGAGAAAACAACCTATACATATTTCTTATACCCAATCAAAATATATTAAATTCGTGGATTCAAAACCCAACTTAGACTCTATAGAGACAAAAAAATTTGATGTTGGTCGCGAGATCGTGCACGAATGAAAATTTATCCACTTGAAAATAAAACAAGACTAGGTGTATATTCATACAAAGATAGATATTTTAACTCATAAATTCAAATAATGCATGACCCACATCAAATATAACTATCTTGGATTAAAATGAAAATTCACTCATCAAAATGAAGGTTTTTAAAAAGATGGCATGTCAAGCAGTAGGGAGAGTTTTCCAAGAATCGAATATAGATCACATCGTATGACCTTTACCAAAATGGGTTTTATCCCAAGAGCCATAATTGATAAATTTTTTAAAGAAATGGAAAGTAAAACTATGCATGGAGAGAAGAAGACATTCAACAAAGAGTAACCATTTATTTTCCTTTTGAACAAAAACCCTTGAACAATCATTTCCATTAAGAGTGAAAAATAGGGAGAAAGAGCCACATAGTCAATAAAAATAAATAACTACAGCCATTATTAATTCATTGTTTTCCAAAGCCAATGCAAGAGATGTTCAACAAACTAGTGAGTGCATACATTGCCTTGAATATCTTTTATATCAATGTTATGGGAGAAAGGTTTGTTGCAACTACAAGGAGCAAGGTTTCCAAGCCAAGCTTGAGCTATGTTTCTCCATGAAAACCAATCACAAGGTCGATACCATTTCTTTTCCGACTCACATAACCATGTGCTATATCAAACTCAAGTAACCTTTTACTCTTTTCCAACAACCTTGTCATTTCACTATCATAGCTTATCAAGTTGGCACATATACTCATGTGAATAGGCTAGGGTCTATTTTGTTTGCATGTATTCAATCATATGCAATATATTCACGTGCCATATATTATGTGTTATGTAAAAACCCAATATTTGTACCATTTACCTTTTCAAAATAATGTGACTTCTAACATATACATCAATGCTTATATCCTTTAAGATAGGTCACGATCCATACCTCTTTTATGCTTTATAACACCTAGTAACCATATATTTGTAAATATATATACCACATACCCTTGTATATGTATTCATACATAACCAGAGTTTCTTAATGTGTTGTCACAAAAAAGACATATCAATGATCCAAACAAAATATATTAATTTAACAACTTGAAACGCTTTAGAAGATCATAGATTTAAAGTAAATATTATTTTTAAAGTGGTTATAATCATAAAACCTAGTCTTTTATTTGCAATTTTCGTAGGTACCCTATTTAATATTGTAATGATGTTGAGTGATAAACATAGTTGCATTACAAAAATACAACAAACTGAAGTGCAACAATCCCTTTTCATCATCTAATCATGTCAAGCACCATAAGAACTAGGGATCAACAAACCATTTCTTTGAAGCTTCATAACTGAAATCATAATGCTACTCATATGTAGATATGCAAATGTACCGAGGGAGAAAGCTTGAAAATAAACATTTATATGTTTTGTTTTTTGAGACCCCACCTATTAATATAATATCATAAATCTATAGATAGGCCTTGCAATAATTTGCAGGATTTTAATAATAGGTGACGAGGTTTTGATTTAACATCTGGTAGCTCCATAGGGTAGTCAAATTTTAATTGACTAGAACATATAATTTCTAGTTTTTCTTTTGAAACTTGAAATTATATTTTTCTGAACATTTCTTCTTCTCATGTATTTCAACAGAATTTTCATCAAAATTTTATGATATTCTCTAAAATAAACACTCATGGAAGGTATAATAAGAAACAATAAAATGGGAAACAACTGTTATCATCAAGTCTCAGTAAGATAATCTGGTTGGTTTGGAAAATACTACATTAGTAAGTTTGCAGACAAAAGATAATTCATTCATCTTAATTGTTTGCATTCTTTCTTTTTTTCCAAAACAAATTAATGAAAAAATTTCAATCTTATGAACATACATGTAACTTGATTGATATAGGTTTTGACTAAAATCTCCAAATCAAAATAAATAAAAGAAAAAAAGTTAAATGAAAAAAAAAACTGTACAAACTAAAAATAAAATATGTACAAGAAACATTGCAAATGAAAACAAATCAACGAGGTTCAACTTAGTGTTTTAGATGTGAACCATAAGTTGTGTAGGAAAACAAGAACCCATATATGTGTTTCAATAAATAGGATTTATTTACAACAACATGGGAAATTATATAAGGACCAAGCCATAACTTATAAAATTTTGAATGCTTACCTTTGTCAACATGAGTAGAATCCCATAATAAAACTTTTTCATTGACTGCAAAAGTATTTGATTTTTCCCTCTTATTGAATTATTTATTAACATAATTTTTCCTCTTTTTAATATTTTAGAGAGAAAATATCCTTTGTTCTTCTAAAGCCAGCAGAGCATGGATCCTTTGAGGGATATCTATAGAGTTTAACTCTTTTGTCTGCAATGTTAATCTAAGGGAAGTTAATTCAAGTTCCATAGGAATTATTGCTTCTTGGCCATATAACAACTGAATAAGTGTATGGTTAGTACTTTTTTTTGTGGTGGTATGTTCTACCCATAATGCATAAGTAAGTAAAGTGTGTCACTAGTGAGATTTATCATTTATGATCTTCTTAAGGATTTTGACCCAATTTTTATTTGTCGACTCAACTTTCCCATTACCTTGTAGATAATATGTAGATGAAATGAAATGTTTCACCCCAAATGTGTTGAGAAATTGAGTAAATTTTCCAAATATGCATGTTGGCCCATTATTAGAATACCAAAATGAGAAAGTATATTATATTCTAAAAAGGATATTACATGTTCATCCTGTGCATGTTTGAGAGGAATTTCTTCAGTCCACTTTGTAAAGCAATCTATTTTTGTCAATATAAAAATATGACCGACAGAATATGAAGTATTAATATGCCCAATAAAATCCAATCCCCATTTAGAAAAGAAAAAAAGAGGTAGAACTAGCTGCAAGGGCATAGTATAATTTTTTTCTTTTCTAGCAGATTTTTGACATTCAATACAAGTCTGTACAAATTTATAAGAGTTTCTAAAAATTGTAGGCCAGTAATAACCCACTCTCAAAATTTCATGATCAGTGGGTTTGGAAACAAATTATACACCAACGTGAATATTTGAGTCTGATGACCCATTAATTTCTTTTAATTTTTTGGGGGCTATTGTATCATCTACACAATGTAACAACAATTTGTTAGCAGTCCTGCAGAAGAGTGATGTGTTTAAGATTAGATATTTGGAGGCATCAAGTCGAGTCCTTCTATGTTCATTATATTCAATATTATTGGGACATCTTTGAAATTGGAAATAGTATATTATATCTTGATACCAAGGATGTGTAGCTAAATCAAGATTATCATATTCTACCAGAAATATTGTAGACAAGACATCCTCATTATTTTGAGAAGAAGTTCCTGGTTCAAGATGTTGAGTCAGGTGTAAGGATATATCTCTTCCCTTAATAGTGTTTGAAGTTGTTATCATTAAATCATGTTCTTGTATCTTGTAAATCCTATCGAGCAATTCAATTGCTTCAATTTATTTACTTTAAATTATCAACCAGGGAGCTTGTAAGCCTATGAGATACCAACAAAATATATGCAGGAATGAGAAACTAACTCTAAGCTAAGAAATTTGAATGAAAGGATACATAATTCAACTAAGGTCAATGGAATTATATTTCAAATTTTAACCACATTCCTTTGGTTGATAAGCAAGAGAATCAACTGGTTTTGTGATCACTAAAGAAACTCAACCTTCAATGCCTAATTTTGTAGGGAAACCACATTTGCAGGAATTGAAAGAACGTACAGAAATGAACAGTAAATGAAATGAAAAACTAATGAAATAAAATCACACAATAAAAATAAACTATTTGGGTATTGTATACCAGAGAGAGGGGGCCTTGCCTCTCTTGAAATATACTTCCAAGAATCACTACAGTAGAGAAGTCTCAATGTGAAAGAACAAGTTCTTTATTCCAGCATCAAAGTGATTACAAAGATCCTTCTCTTCAATATGGAACTCTATGATCTAACTCCTTCAACTCTCTAACTTCTTAACTATTAACTATCAACTATCCAATATGAATGATATCCTCTCATATTTATACATACAAATTCTCCTTCACAAAAGGAAAAGGAGTTAAAACAATATGAGATCAGATCCTAAACAAGTAGATCTACAACTAACAAATCCTAGATCCTAAACATGTGGATATTTCACCACCAAATCTTGGATTTTATCTAAGATAGTTTGAATAAGATAATAACAACGTATCCCATGAGATCCATGTGCCCAAATTCATGGATATGGATCGCTACTTGGTCAAACCACTTAGCTACAAAATTGTAGTCTAGTTAGACCAATTTTGGAAATCTCAACCATACGCCCCTTGTTTTGCACTTTTTTTTTATTTTCCTCAAGGGTCATCTAAATGACCCTCTTCTGCAAAAAACCTATATTTAATATTTTCAAGATTCCTCTCAATTTGATAAAAAAATGTTGTTGAAAGTTTGACTACCAGAACTGCTAATCAACTGCAAAATTGCCAACAACTACATAATTGCACAAGTAAGTTAGGAAATATCAATATCTACCCTAAGTAATCATAAAAAAATGGAAAATCAACCACTTTAATGTAAGTATGCCACGTGAAGCTCAAAATGGTCAAATGCAGAAATATGAGTGATAAAGGGAATGTTGATGAAGGGGTAAAGTGAATGAAAAATGACTAAATGGCATCGTAAAATGTGTTATTTATGAGGTCCAACAAAGACAATATGTAAGCTTTTCAAATAGATGTGTTTGTGAAATAAAAAAAATTACTGCAGGCAAAGGGACTTTTACTTGAGTATGTTTGCCTAAGATAAAGTGTCGAAACTTTTCAATAGCTTTAACAAGAGTATAAGTATGTTTTTCAATTAAAGTGTATTTGAATTCATCGTAATATAATCTCTGGCTCATGTAATATATTATATGATCATTATTTTGATCATCTTGGTGAAGAAGAATATCAAATATTGTTTTTTCAGTGGCATTTGTGTAAATAACTAAAATATTTTTTAAAATCTAGTTTTTCCAAAACAGGGGCATAACTGTTTGGTTCTTTTTTTCTATGAAATATTTTTCATTGTCATCATTCCAAGAAAATCATCAATCTTTCTTTAACATTTTATGTATATTTTTTTACCATTCTAGCAAAATCAGGAATGAATCTTCTAACAAAATTAAACTTACCCATGAAAGATTGGATTTGTTTTTTGAAGATGGGGCTTGAGGATTTTGAATTGTAATAACCATGTCTAGAATAGTACTGATTCTTGAATAGTATACAATATTTCTAAGAAAATTTCCTGTAGTGACACCAAAAATAGGTTTCATAGGATTCAAAGAAATTCAAAAAATTTTGAAGCGAAGGAAAACTTGTTTTAGATGATCAAAATGATCTTGTCGATTTCTTGAATAAATAGTTAAATCATCTAAATAGATTTGGATTATTTTTCTGATAAGATCGTCAAAGGCTATTTCAATATCTCTTTAAAAGGTAGCACTTGCATTAATTAAATTGAAATGCATTCTTTCAAAATGCATGTGCCACATTCCATCTTCAATATCTGGAAGCTATGCAACAAAATCATTATATTCTTCTAGAAAACTAAAGTATATACCATCTTCCTTAATGTAATTAACATGTGGTTGTGAAATAATTTCTATATAAGGTGAGATTTGTCCTTCCCGAAGAACAATGATATGTTTTCCATTATTGTAAAGTGACATGTGTGTCTCATCTAGTGAAATGTATCCACGAGTTAATGTTTGTCAGTCTCTTCCCAAAATTATGGAATAGTTGCTAACTGGAATATCAATCAATTGAATATTACAAGCGGTTCTTATCTCAGGATGGACACACAAAACCAAAGCCACATCCTTGATTTCACAAACAATGTCTTGTTGCTTGTAACATCTCGCTCTTGCGCACATTGAGCGAACATATTCTTGAGGACACTTTCTTGCAAGTGATCTAGATTACTATACTATTGGTCGTTTGATTATGATTATGAGATATTATGGATATGATGATATGTTATTTTGTTGTATTTACATAGACATGTGATATTGACTGGGTTCTTCTGAGTGTGCAGGACTTTGAACATTGAGGATGCAAAGGCATCAGTGAAACCCCTTGGACTCTAGATCGAGTCAGGGAGTGGACTATTGGGTTTGAATGTTGTTGATGTGACATATGTACATATGATTAGATGTTATGATGATTGATTATTATTGTTGACATGTTTCGTTGATGGATGCAGGATGACAATAACTTGCTGACCAGACTCACATGTGGAGTAGAGGGGTCATGCAGGAAAACCAGAGACTTTGAGGGAGAGGTGTGGGAGCAGCTACGCCATAGCCTACTATCACTCTTGTTGTGGCTCGAACTGTAGGTTAATGATTACCTAGTTCAAGAAGACCCACGATTTCATGAGGGAAGACTATGACAATTGCTCATGATGATTCTAAGGGGCGCGCAATAAGGTAGGGGCCTTATTCCTTAGAGGCCCATAGTCTCCCATAAGATCACCTGGTAGAGTATTGACTCCAAGGGTTTGATGTCTACCAAAGTCAGTCAAGAGGCGAGTGGCACCCTTGGAGCACCTATTGTATCCATAAGGTAACATCACGATTTTAACTGGTAAGTGAAAAAACCTAGTCGACCTTAAAATGAATGATGTGATAAGTAAGATTTAAAAACAATTTTCCCTAATAAAAATGTTGCCCAACCTAGTGAAATTAAAACCTAGGTCTAAGTAGAATATGTGGTCAAAAAATAAACATGTAACAAGAAGGGGGGTAATAAATTCAAATTTATTTATTAAAGTCAAAATTATAATGGAGGATTAAAATTTAAAAAAAAAAGAAGGGAAATGGTTGTTTTTATCTACATTTGCTAATTTAAATTTTTAGTTAAAAAAGAAAAGAGGGTAAATGGTTGTTTTATCTACACTTGCTAAATTAATTTTTAAATTAAAGAGGAAAAAAGGTAAATGGTTGTTTTATCTACACTTGCTAAATTAATTTTTAAATTAAAGAGGAAAAAAGGTAAATGGTTGTTTTATCTACACTTGCTAAATTGATTTTTAGTTAAAAGGGAAAAAGACGGAAACTTAAAAGAAATAGGAAACTTAAAGAAAAAGGGGAAACGAAAAGAAAAAGATGAATGTCTAACTTAGTAAGGAGTCTTGCCTTGGGAACTTGCTATTTATGAACTCAACTAGGAATTAAGTAAGGCGTAAGTCATTTAAGATTTGTAAGTGAATATTGGGACACCAAGGAGAGTTTTTAGGAATGCTTTTAGGTGGGTGAGGAAAATAGGAATAATTAATTAATTAATTAAATGTATTTTCTAGTGAAACCAGGGGATGGGTGACATGTGAACGGGGGAAGTTTTTCGAAATTAATTAACTGAAAAAGAAATTTAATGAGAATTTGGGAAACAGATTACTTAAAAAATCTATAAAAAGGAGGGAGAAGGACGAGTATGGACATCATCGTTTTGCATAACGTTACGCTATTGAATTTTACCTTGACTAAAATTTCTCTTGTGGGAGTTGGGAAACCCAACTTGGGTAACGAGTGGTAGTTCGACCTTGTGAGGCGAGCTAGGTGCTAGTAGTTCTCTGGTATTGTGTATGTGGCCCCTTTGAGGCTTGGGGGGCTCAAGGGGAAGAAGAGTACCCCTAGCATTGGTTGGGAGGTACTAGTGAGGTCACATTAGTTGGAAAGAGTGAGTTGGAAGGAGCACATGTGGGACAATGACTCGGAGCTTTCGCATTTGGCTACGGTAGACATGCGTATATTTTTATTAAATGACAGTTTAATATTGTTCCTACACCTTCAGTACTGTACTTCTATTGTGTTAAATATTATGTTTTATTCGACATTTTATGAAACTTAAAGTCATCCTAGCCTTATGCTCATTTTATTTTATTTGATTTCCTATGGCGAACCCAAAACTCTGATTGCAATGAATTCTTTGTGTTGTTTTATTGATTAATCCGAAGAAAAATTGTGATTTTACCTTTTGTCCCTTATCCCTTTAGTTATTAGTCCATGCCTGAGCAGTCGACCAAGAGACAAATCGACAATCGTCACTCCGTTGTTTAAATACCTATAGATTCAAATGCCCTTATTTCCTGTGCATGGATAATAAGTGAAGGATAAATTTTTTCCAGTCATCTATCCCTTATCCCTGCATTTCTCTCTTTTGATGAATCCTTGATATTTGTGCCTTCTTGTGAATGAGTATCCTTACATTTTTTATTGATTCATTTCTAAATGATTAGCCTTTGTGCCTTCTTGTGACCGATTAGTCTCCGTGTTTGTTGATTAATATTTGATCGATTATACTCTGCGTTTTTAATTGTTTAAACTATGATAAATCTATGCGCTTGAATGACACATCTCTACGGTTTCTTGTGATTGATTACTTCTGCGTTTTCTTGTGATTGATTATCTCTTAGTGTTCTTGTGGTGATTAATATCTGCATTTAATTTATATCTACGTCATTTTACCTCTCCTTTCCATTTATCCCTGCACTTAAGCAAACCCAGAAATTAACTATGTGATTTCAGTCCATCTCTGCAAGTAAGCAAACTTGTCACTGTGTTTTTATCTAATACAAGATAGACAACAAATGTCTGACTGTGTGGGACTGCGTTATAATTGATGTTATGTATCTTGTATATATTTTGACATTGAAGTATTTCTTGTGTATACCATTTTTATTTACCATGTGATTTTGTATATACCATTGTTGTTTACCATGCGATTTTGTTTACACCATGGTTATTTACCATGCGATTTTATCTCTAGACAGACAGTTAGTAATGGGTAGCATTTTCACTTTGTTGACAGTAAACATTGACAACGATTTATATAATTTATAGACAACATTATCACTTATTTTATAGACAGTAAATCATTGTTAATAAGTGATTTCAGAGTGGACCGGCTACAGAAATATAATAGCATAATGGATTGTGATTTAATATCCTAAATAGCATCATCATGGATAGCGTTTTAAATATTGTTGACAACAAATGTTGTTATGCAACGATAGTATTTATCAATTAGTTATGGTTATTTACCCAACGATATCATTATAGTTATTAATAGTTTATCAATAGAATTACCAATTTGACACAATGATTTATTTACCACTGCTATTGATTTCATTGAATATAAATTATGAGCGAATACTAAGATTTGAGTGATTACTGTGATTTTATAGAGTTTAATTTCTCCCTTGAAATGTAATTCAACAATGATTTATTTACACAGTGATTTCATAATGTTTACTCAGTGATATATTTACCAATGAATTTCATTATTGATACCTGCGGTTTTTTTTAAATGTTGTTAGACAAAAAAAAATATCGCTTATTCCTTGTCAATTCCTTATAATTATTAAATCCCCTTTAATGGATAACGAATTTATTATTTGTTTGAAAACGATTTCTATCAATGTTATTTCTATTATCCATGAGATTTGTCGACAACTATTATCAATACTATTTCTATTATCATATATTTGGACAACGATTTGGACAACGATCTGTATGGACATATATATTTATTTATACATATATTTATTTGGAGGTATATTTATTGGGACAAATATTTATATATATTGGACATCGATCTTGTATGTATGCATTTGTACCATCGATTTTATATGTTTCGTTGACAACGATTGTCACTAGATACAGTATTAAATATTAATACACATCGAAATTGTGTTGACAACATTTTTATTTTGGTAGTATTCCATATGGAGAGCTTTTTTATACTCCTAACATTTCATTGACAACGTTTTTTTATTGGTAGCATTTCATTGACAACATTTTAGTTATGGTTTTATTGTTGTTTAGTTATGAATTTGTTTTAGTTTAAAAGATCTTCATTATATAGCGATTTTATTATATTTATTTCATAGATTATATTTATTTCATAGATTATATTTGTTTCATAGATTATCGATTATATTTATTCCATAGATAGCGATTTTATTATTTTTGTTTCATTTTAAAAGATTTGTGTTCCATTAGATAGCGATATTATTTTATAGATTTTATCTGTGTTCCATTAGATAGCAATTTTATTTTTTAGATTCTATCTGTTTTCCATAGATAGAGACTTTATTATATTTTTATTCTATCTTCATGTTTGACAGTTAATTCTGTCACCTAGAGCGCGTTGAATTTTTCTTGGGTAATTGGTCTAGATAAGGTATGTTGTGCCTTGGTTACTGTCATGCCTATCTCCTGGTGATGACATAATTCCCAATGAGGGGATCATTGCCCACCCTAATGGATAGATGAAAATGATAAACTGACTGGAGTCTTGTGCTTCCCAATGTGGGTAATTGATATTGGTACTTGATTTGTAATGCCTTAAGGCATTTGGTTTTGCGTGCCATAAAGGTTTATAGTTACTGGTTGTCAAAGTTGATGTGTCGGGTTGTTGCTGTTTTTCTTTAGCTTGAATTCATTGTCTTTCTTGTGTTGGGAGGGTAGCCATTTTCATCTGTCTACTGATTATCACATGTTTCGTGCAGTTGCATGATGTGCTAGTATGTTGGGTCATTGTTGTCTGTTGCTTGAATGTGTAAGTCGTGTTCATCATCAAGTCATGTCAATTAATTGTTGTCGTTGATTTTCTTCCTTCTTAAAACAAAAAAAAACGCACTTGCCTTGCGTCGCATGTAGTCATAATGATTGGGGTCTTCACATATGGTATCAGAGTGGGTTCAACCTTGAGACTATGGATCTCCATGATTTCCACTGTAGTAAACCCTTGAGTAATAACCTAGCGCTAATTAAAACTTTAACGTGTCCATGCGTTGATATCGTTTATAGGGCGCTACAGAGGTTCGAAGTGTGGTTCCGTGGAAGGAGGTTGGACACCTCCAGAAGTGCCTTCTCCCTTAGAGTCTAACCCCCAAGGGGGAAGAACAAGCCCTTGGGCTGGATTTGATCATTGTAATGGATGATGATGGTCTAACTAGGGTCCTTCCAGAGATTGTCACGGGCCTTGATTCACCATATGTACTGAGATGAGGCTGGGGCACCTGTACCTCTGAGGGTCCACAGCGCGCCCAACCAATACCATTAGTATTTACTGCAAACTCAAGAAGGTCAAATTTCCTGAGTTATTTGGTGCCCCAGACAGTGTTGTTGCCGAGGCATGGTTGGATAATATGGAGATGTGATTTTCACTTCGTGACTATACCTCCAACATGAAGGTTTGGATGGCGGTCTTTCAACTAAAGGGGAGCACTCTTCTATGATGGAATATTCTCCTATCACTTTTGAACATGGATGTTAAAGACGTTTCATAGGAATTGTTCGAGGAACGGTTCTAGGAGAGGTATATTTCTAAGGAATTTGTTGAGCTTCATCTTAACAAGTTCAATGCCTTGCGACAGGGTGACCGTACGGTTCCCGAGTACGAGGCCTATTTTTTGGAGTTGTTTCGGTATGCTCCACACCAAATTAAAGAGAAACATAAGGTCAACAAATTTGTGTTTAGCCTTAATGTTAGGATTCATCTTCTACTTCGAGTACTAGGAATACTAGACCGAAGAAAGTTTTTTGGAATGTGGGGAGCCACATTACCAGCGTGACTGCCCAGTGGAGAGGACTAGAGTAGTTGGATCAGTCGGACCCACTACCGTGGGAGATTTTGGCAAGGCCCATCAGATTCTTACAGCTGTGAATAACTGCTAGGAAGAGCACCAGTCGACTATGCTCAAGACGCCAGGTACCATTGTTGACCAGACCCTTAGTATTTTGATAGATCCAGGTGCTATAGAGAGTTTCATTTCTGGGGAAACGTTAAAAAGAATTAAGTTAAAGGCAGTCGAATAGGATGAGTTTAGATTTGTAGAAATGGCTTTGGGAGTCAAACATAAGGTTGGAGGGAAGGTTACAGGATGTAGCCTTAACCTAGGAGAGTTTTTCACCAGGGCCAACCTGTTCATCAAAATATTAGGATCTTATGATGTCATGATCAATATGGGTTGGTTGGAATCACATGAGGAAATAATCAACTGTAAGATGAAATGATTGAGCTTGGCCGATGATGAGGGATAGAGATGTGTGATTGTAGGTTGGAACCAGGGATTTTCCCTAAGGTTAATCTCTTCTTTGCAACTATGGAAGAACATGCATAAGGGATGTAAGACTTATGTGATCCTTGCGTTAAATGAGAAGGGCATAGCAAAAGGTCTAGAAAACCTTTCGGTGGTGAGAGAGTTTGCAGAAATCTTCCCTGAGGAGTTACCTGGGATGACACCGGAGAGGGAGTTGGAATTTACCATCGACCTAAAATCGGGGACCGAACCGATACCAAGAATGCCTTATTGAATGTTGACCCTAGATTTATAGGAGTTGAGAATGCAACTGAAGGATTTGTTGGACCTAAGACTTATGCATCCAAGTGTGTCACCATGGGGTGCGTTTGTCATTTTCATATGGAATAGGGATGGGTTGTAGAGACTCTTCATTGACTAACCGTCAATTGAACAAGGAAATGATCAATAATCAGTATCTGTTGCCAAGGATTGATGATGTGTTTGATCAGATGAAAGGCACGACAATGTTTTCAAAGATCAACTTGAGATCAAGGTATCACCAGTTACAGATCAAAGAGGATGACATCTCTAAGACCGCCTTTAAGACGATATTTGGACATTACGAGTTTATTTTTTTACCTTTTGGACTAACAAACGGCCCAAGTGTATTTATGAGTTTGATGAACGGGGTTTTCCGCGAATACTTGGACAAGTTCATCCAAGTATTCATTAACGATATTTTGATTTACTCTTGAATGATGGAGGAGCATGAAACACACTTGTGCCTAGTACTATAGAGTCTACGAGAGAACAAATTGTATGGGAAATTTTCTAAATGCTCGTTTTATCAATCAAGGATTCATTACTTAGGACATGTCATCTCCGGTGAAGGTATCGTCATGGATCCAACAAGGTCGAGGCTATTATTGAATGACCTATGCCAACAAATGTCCCCAAAGTGCGTATCTTCATGGTTTTAGCAGGATCCTATCAATGGTTCGTCGAGGGTTTTTCGAAGATAGCAAATCCTATGATGAAATTGTGGAAGAAGAACAAGAAGTTTGTTTGGAACGAGAAATGCGCGGAGGCATTTTGGAGGCTCAAGGAGCTATTGAAGACAACACTAATACTAAAGGTCCCTAACATGGATGCATACTTCTTGGTATGCACTGATGCATCCAAGGAAGGCTTAGGCGGAGTCTTGATGCAAGACGGTCGAGTGATCACTTACATCTCGAAAAAGTTGAGAAGGAATGAGGAGAACTATGTGACGCATGATTTGGAGTTGTTAGCCATTGTTTATTCCTTGAGAGTTTGGAGACACTACCTGATTGGATGGAAATTTTAACTAAAAATGGACCACTATGGACTACAACACATCTTTACGCAAAGCGACTTGAACGCGTGACAACGGTGTTGGTTGGAATTACTTAGCGAGTACGATTTCGATATTACTTACATAAAATGAACATTGAACATAGTGGAAGATGCATTGAGTCATAGACCATGCATATTTTTGGTGATGCCTCTTCAGATGAATCTACGTGAAAGATTCTAACTTTACAGTGTGACGATGACTAGTACAAAGAGGTCAGGTATTTTATCGGACAAAACACAATGATGGTACCAAAATTTGAAGGATTTACTACAGACAACGACAGAGTATTAAGATTTAAAAGTCAAATTTACATACCAACCAACGACGAGTTAAGGAGTTTGATCATAAACAAGGCTCATAGAGCAATGTACATGGCTCATCCTAGAGTCATGAAGATGAGGGTAGACCTTAAACCCTTATTCTTCTAGAAAGGAATGAAGGCAGACCTAGTCAACTACGTGGCAAAAGGTCTAGAATGTCAGCAGGTGAATGTTGAACATAGACATCTGGAAGGATTGATACAACCACATGCTATTCAAGAATCGAAATGGGAGGTCATTTCGATGGATTTCATTATTGGATTTCCACTGACGGAAATGATACATGACTCAATTTTTTTGGTAGTCGACACTCTGACGAAGAGTGATCATTTTATTACTATGCATATGACGTATAAGGCACCTGACATAGCTATAGTTTTCATCAGTGACATTTTGAGGCTACCTGGTGTGCCTAAGAAGATTATATCTGATAGAGGATCGGTGTTTACAGAATGATTTTGGACTAGAATCCAAGAGGCCTTGGGAACCCAACTTAAATTTAGTACTGTGTAACACCCAGGAACAGACGGGGAAACCCAGCGAACAAACCAAATCTTGGAGGATATGTTGTGTATGTATGTGATGGACCAACAGAAGTGTTGGGAAGAATTCTTGCCACTGGTAGAATTTGCATATAACCACAGTTACCAAAGCACCATTAATATGGCACCTTTTGAGTTTGTTTACAGGAGACTTTGTTAGATTCCATTGAGTTGAGATCGACTTGAGGATAAGGTCCTGGTAGGACCTGAAGCGATCCAAGAAATGGAAGACCAAATGAAAACCCTAAGACAAAGGATAAAGGAAACACTGGATCGAAAGAAGAGTTATGCCAATGAGCGTCATGTCGATCATAGTTATGAAGTTGGCGATCGAGTCTTCTGTGAGTGAAACCACATAAGAGTTCGATCAAGTTTGGAAAGGGAGATAAACTCTCTCCTAGGTTCATGGGATCTTGCAAGATTGTGGAAAAGAGAGGTCCCATGGCCTATTGACTAGCCTTTCCTAATTCTTTGAGGCATATGCATGATGTATTTCACATCTCTATTTTGAGACATTATGTTAGTGATCCTACACATGTTGTTGGCATGAGTTCCTTGCAGGTATCAGACAAGGGTGTACTCATGGTAGAGCCAATCCGTATCCTGGGCCATTGCATTCGAAACCTACAGTGTCAAACAATAGATCAGGTCAAAGTCCAGTGGGACATCTATAGTCCACACTCGGTGACCTAGGAGGACGCATATGATATGTGTCAACAATTTCCATTTTTGTTTGATAGATAGATTTATGATACTGTGATACACTCTATTTCGGCACTTATATACTGCGAAACTTCAGGACAAAATTTAGACCAAGAGGGGGTGTATGTAACATCCCTCTCTTGTGCGCATTGAGAGAACTTATTCTTGAGGACACTTTCTTGCAAGTGATCCAAATTACTATACTATTGGTCGTTTGATTATGATTATGAGATATTATGGATATGATGATATGTTATTTTGTTGTATTTACATAGACAAGTGTTATTAACTAGGTTCTCCTGAGTGTGCAGGACTTTGGACATTGAGGATACAGAGGCATCGGTGAAACCCCTTAGACTCTGGATTGAGTCAGGGAGTGGACTATTGGGTTTGAATGTTGTTGATGTGACATATGTACATATGATTAGATGTTATGATGATTGATTATTATTTATGACATGATTCGTTGATGGATGCAGGTTGATGATAGCTTGTCGACCAAACTCACATGTGGAGTAGAGGAGTCACGCAGAACAACCAGAGACTTTGAGGGAGAGGTGTGGCAGTAGCCCTGCCATAGCCTACTAGCACTCTCGTCGTGGATCGAAATGTAGGTTAACGTTTGAGAAGACCCATGATGCCATGAGGGTAGACTGTGAAATTCACTCATGATGATTCTAAGGGGCACGCAATAAGGCAGGGGCCCTATTCCTTAGAGGCCCTTAGTCTCCCACAAGATCACCTGGTGGAGTATTGACTCTAGGGGTTTAATGTCTACCAAAGTTAGTCAAGAGGCAAGTGGAACCATTAGAGCACGTAGTGTGTCCTGAAGAGCACGTCACACAAGGAAAACAGAAAGACGAGAGTGGCACCCTTGGAGCATGTAGTGCGTCTTGAAGGGCACATCCCGTAAGGAAAATGAAGAGAGGTGAGTGGAACCCTTGGAGCACCTAGTGTGTCTTGAAGGGCACGTAAGTGAATAAACCTAGTCAGCCTTAAAATGAATGATGTGATAAGTAATATTTAAAAACAATTTTCATTAATAAAAATGCCTCCTAGCCTAGTGAAATTAAAACCTAGGTCTAAGTAGAACATGTGGTCAAAAAAAATAAAAAAAAATAAACATGTAACAAGAAGGGGGGTAAGAAATTCAAATTTATTTATTAAATTCAAAATTATAATGGAGGATTAAAATTAAAAAAAAAAAAAAAGGGAAATAGTTGTTTTTATCTACATGTGCTAATTTAAATTTTTAGTTAAAAAATAAAAAAAGGGTAAATGGTTGTTTTATGTACACTTGCTAAATTAATTTTTAAATTAAAGAGGAAAAAGGGTAAATGGTTTTTTTATCTACACTTGCTAAATTGATTTTTAGTGAAAAGGGAAAAAGAGGGAAACTTAAAGAAAAAGGGGAAATTTAAAGAAAAGGGGAAGCGAAAAGAAAAAGTTGAATGTCTAACTTAGTAAGGAATCTTTCCTTGGGAACTTGCTATTTATGGACTCAACTAGGAATTAAGTAAGGAGTAATTCATTTAAGATTTGTAAGGGAATATTGGGACACAAAGGAGCGTTTTTAGGAATGCTTTTAGGTGGGTGAGGTAAATAGGAATATTTAATTAATTAATAAAATTTATTTTCTGGTGCAACCAGGGGATGGGTGGCATGTGTACGGGGGAGGTTTTTCGAAATTAATTAACTAAAAAAGAAATTTAATGAGAATTTGGGAAACTAATTATTTAAAAACTCTATAAAAAGGAGGGAGGAGGAGGATTATGGACATCATCTTTTTGCGTAACATTATGCGGCTGAATTTTATCTTGACTGAACTTTCTCTTGTGAGAGTTGAGATACCCAACTCAGGTAATGAGTGGTAGCTCTACCTTGCAAGGCGATCCAGGTGCTAGAAGTTCTCTGGTATTTTTTTTGTGGCCCCTTTGAGGCTCGAGGGGCTCAGGGGGAAGAAGAGTACCCCTAGCATTGGCTGGAAGGTATCAGTGAGGTCACATCGGTTGGTAAGTGGGAGCTGGACGGAGTGCGCATGGGACAACGACTCAGAGATTTTTCATTTGGATATGGTACGCATGCATATATTTTTATTGAATGGTAGTTTGATATTGTTCCTGCTCCTTTAGTACTGTACTTTTTTTGTGTTAAAGATTATGTTTTTTTCGATGTTTTATGATCAAGAACTAAAAGTCATCCTAGCCTTATGCTCGTTGTATTTTATTTGATTTCCCATGGAAAACCCAAAACTCTGATTGCAATGACTTCTCTACGTTGTTTTATTGATTAATCCGAAGAAAAATTGTGATTTTACCTTTTGTCCCTTATCCCTTTAGTTATTAGTCCATGCCTGAGCAGTCGGCCAGGAGCTAAATCGACGGTCGTCACTCCATTGTTTAAATATCTATAGATTCAAATGCCCTTCTTTCTTGTGCATGGATAATAAGTGAAGGATAAATTTCTCCCAGTCATCTATCCCTTATCCCTGTGTTTCTCTCTTTTGATGAATCCCTGATATGTGCACCTTCTTCTGAATGAGTATCCTTACATTTTTTATTGATTCATTTCCAAATGATTAGCCTTTGCGCCTTCTTGTGATCAATTAGTATACGTGTTTGTTGATTCATCTCTGATCGATTATACTCTGCATTTTTAATTGTTTAAACTTTGATAAATCTATGCACTTGAATGACACATCTCTACGGTTTCTTGTGATTGATTACTTCTACGTTTTCTTGTTATTGATTATCTCTGAGTGTTCTTGAGGTGATTAATCTCTGCATTTAATTTATATCTGCGTCATTTTACCTCTGTGTTCCATTTATCCCTGCACTTAAACAAACCTAGAAATTAACTATGTGATTTCAATCCATCTCTGCAAGTAAGAAAACTTGTCACTGCATTTTTATCTAATACAAGATAGACAATACTTGTCTAACTATGTGGGATTGTGTTCTAATTGATGTTGTGTATCTTGTATATATTTTGACAATGAAGTATTTCTTGTATGTACCATTGTTATTTACCATGCGATTTTGTATATACCATTGTTGTTTACCATGTGATTTTGTTTACACCATTGTTATTTACCATGTGATTTATCTCTAAATAGACAGTTAGTAATGGGAATCATTTTTACTTTGTTGATAGTAAACATTGACAACGATTTATATAATTTATAGACAACATTATTACTGATTTTATAGACAGTAAATCATTGTTAATAAGTGATTTCAGAGTGGACTGTCTACATAAATATAATAGCATAATGGATTGTGATTCAATATCCTAGATAGCGTCATCATGGATAGCGTTCTAAATATTGTTGACAACAAATGTTGTTATGCAATGATAGTATTTATCAATTAGTTATGGTTATTTACCGAGTGGTATCATTATGATTATTAATAGTTTATTAATAGAATTACCCAGGTTGACACAATGACTTATTTACCACTGCTATTAATTTCATTGAGTAGCAATGATGAGCAAATACTAAGATTTGAGTGATTACTATGATTTTATAGAGTTTAATTTCTCCCTTGAAATGTAATTCAACAACGATATATTTACACAGTGATTTCGTAATGTTTACTTAGTGATATATTTACCAACGAATTTCATTATTGATACCTATTGTTTTTTTAAAATGTTGTTAGACAACGAAATATATCGTTTATTCTTGCTCAATTCCTTATAATTATTAAATCCCTTTTAATGGTTAGCGAATTTATTATTTGTTTGACAACAATTTCTATCAATGTTATTTCTATTATCCATGAGATTTGTTGACAACTATTATCAATACTATTTCTATTATCATATATTTGGACAACGATCTGTATGGACATATATATTTATTTATACATATATTTATTTGGAGGTATATTTATTGGGACAAATATTTATGTATATTGGACATCAATCTTGTATGTATGTATTTGGACCAACGATTTTATATGTTTCGTTGACAACAATTGTCAATAGATATAGTATTAAATATTAATACACATCGAAATTGTGTTGACAACATTTTTATATTGGTAGTGTTCCATATTGAGCGTTTTTTTATACTGGTAGCATTTCATTGACAATGTTTTTCTATTGGTAGCATTTCATTAACAACATTTTAGTTATGGTTTTATTGTTGTTTAGTTATGAATTTGTTTCAGTTTAAAATATCTTCATTACATAGCAATTTTATTATATTTATTTCATAGATTATATTTGTTTCATAGATTATTGACTATATTTATTCCATAGATAGCGATTTTATTATTTTTGTTTCAGTTTAAAATATTCGTGTTCCATTAGATAATGATTTGATTTTATAGATTTTATGTGTGTTCCATTAGATAGTGATTTTATTTTATAGATTCTATCTATGTTCCATAGATAGCGACTTTATTACATTTTAAATCTATATTTATTTTTGACAGTTAATTCGGTCTCCTAGCGCGCTGAATTTTTCTTGGGTATTTGGTCTAGATAAGTTATGTTGCGCCTTGGTTATTTTCACGCCTATCGCCTAGTGACGACATGATCCCTGATGAGGGGATCATTATGCACCCTTATGGATAAGTGTGAAATATAACCTGGTCGAAGTCTTGTGCTTCCCGATGTGGGTGTATTGTTCATTATAATTGATGTTGGTACCTGGTTTGTAATTCCTTAAGGAATTTGGTGTTGTGCGCCATAGAGGTTTCTAGTTACTGGTCATCGAAGCTGATGTGTCGGGTTGTTGATGTTGTCCTTTAGCTTGAAGGTGTTGTCTTTCTTGTGTCGGGAGGGTAGTCGTTTTCATCTGTCTACTGATTATCACATGTTTCATCCAATTGCATGATGTGCTAGTATGTTGGGTCATTGTTGTCTATTTCCTGAATGTGTAAGTTGCGTTCATCGTCAAGTCATGTTGATTAGTTATTGTTGTTGATTTCCTTCCTGGTTAAAACAAAAAAAAAATTGCACTTGCATTATGTCGCATGTAGTCATAATCATCGGGGTCTTCACATATGGTATCAGAGTGAGCTCAACCCTGCGACTGTGAATCGCCATGCTTTCCACTGTAGTAAACCCTTGAGTAATGACCTAGCTCTAATTAAAAATTTAACGTGTCCATGCAGTGATCTCATTTAGAGGGCACCACAGAGGTTCACAATGTGGTGTCATGGAAGGAGGTGCAACAACTCCAGAAGTGCCCACTCCCTCAGAGTCTAACCTCCAAGGGGGAAGAATCAAGCCCTTGGGATGGATTCAAACATTGTAAGGGATGATGATGGTCTAACCAGGGTCCTTCCAGATATTTTCATAGGCCTTGATTCACCATTTGTACTGAGATGAGGCTGGGGCACCTATACCCCTGAGAGTCCACAACACGCCCAACTAGTACCATTAGTATTCACCGCAAACTCAAGAAGGTCAAATTTCTCGAGTTCGTTGGTGCCTCGGACAGTGTAACCACCGAGGAATGGTTGGAGAATATGGTGATGTGCTTTTCACTTCGTGACTATACCTCCAACATGAAGGTTTGCATGGTGGTCTTTCAACTGAAGGGAAGCACTCTTCTATGATGGAAGACACTCCTACCACTTTTGAACATGGCCATCGAAGACGTGTCATGGGAACTGTTTGAGGAATGATTCTAGGAGAGGTATCTTTATAAGGAATTTGTTGAGTGTCAGCTCAACGAGTTCAATGCCTTGCAATAGGGAAGTCGTATGGTGCTTGAGTACGAGGCTCGTTTTTGGGAGTTGTTTCAGTATGCTCCACAAAACATTAAAGAGAAATGTAAGGTCAACAAGTTTGTGTTTATCCTTAATGTTAGGATTCATATTCTACTTTGGGTACCAGGAATACTAGACCAAAGAAAGTGTGTTGGAATGTGGGGAGCCACATTACCATCATGACTGCCCAGTGGAGAGGACTAGAGCAGTTGGATCATCCGAACCCACTATCGTATGAGATTTGGGCAAGGCCCATCAGATTCTTGCAGCTGTGAATAACTACCAAGCAGAGCACCAGTTGACTATGCTCGAGACGTCAGGTACCATCACTGGCCAGACCCTTAGTATTTTGATAGATCCAGGTGCTACAGAGAGTTTCATTTCTGGGGCAACGTTAAAAAGAATTAAGGTAAAGGCAGTCGAATAGGATGAGTTTATCTTTTTAGAAATGGCTTCGGGAGCCAAACAAAAGGTTGGAGGGAAGGTTACAGGATGTAGCCTTAACCTAGGAGAGTTTGTCACCAGGGCCAACCTGTACGTCAAAATATTAGGATCTTATGATGTCATGATCGGTATGGATTAGTTGGAATAGCATGAGGTAATACTCAACTGTAAGAAAAAATGATTGATCTTAATCGATGATGAGAGACAAAGATGTGCGATTGTAGGTCAGAACCAAGGAGTTTCCTTGAGGTTCATCTCTTATTTCTAGCTACGAAAGAGCATGCACAAGGGATGTAAGCCTTATGTGATCCTTGCATTAAACGAGAAGGGCGTAGCATAAGGTCTAGAAAACCTTCCGGTGGTGAGAGAGTTTGCGGACATTTTCCCTGAAGAGTTACTTGGGATTTCACTAAAGAGGGAGTTGGAATTTACCATCGACCTAAAACAGGGGATTAAACTAATAGCAAGAAGGCCTTATTGGATGTCGACCCCAGAGTTACAGGAGTTGAGAATGCAACTGAAGGAGTTGTTGGACCTAAGACTTATATGTCCAAGTGTGTCACCATGGAGTGCGCCTGTCATTTTCATATGGAAAAAGGATGGGTCATGGAGACTCTGCATTGACTACCATCAATTGAACAAGGTAAGTGAAGAAAAAATGTGATTTTATCTTCTGTCCCTTATCCCTTTAGTTATTAGTTTGTTCCTGAGTAGTTGGCCAGGAGAATCCATGGTTGTGACTCCAATGTTTAAATATCTATAGATTCAAATGCCCTTCTTTCATGTGCATGGATAATAAGTGAAGGGCCAATTTCTCCCAGTCATATATCCCTTACTTATCCCTACGTTTCTCTCTTTTGATGAATCCTTGATCTTTGTGCCTTCTTGTGAATGAGTATCCTTACGTTTTTTATTCATTCATTGCCAAATGATTACCCTTTGCGCCTTCTTGTGATCAATTAGTCTATGTGTTTGTTGATTCATCTCTGATCAATTATAATATGTGTTTTTAATTGTTTAAACACTAATAAATCTCTGTGCTTGAATGAAAAATCCTAGCGGTTTCTTGTGATTGATTTCTTCTGCATTTTCTTGTGATTGATTATCTCTAAGTGTTATTGTGGTGACTAATATCTGCATTTAATTTATATCTGCGTCATTTTACCTCTTCGTTCCATTTATCCCTACACTTAAAAAAACCCAGAAATTAACTATGTGATTTCAATCCATCTCTGCAAGTAAACAAACTTGTCACTACGTTTTTATCTAATATAACATAGACATCAAATGTCTAACTGTTTGGGACTGCGTTATAATTTATGTTGTGTATCTTGTATATATTTTGACAACTACGTATTTCTTGTATATACCATTGTTATTTACCATGCGATTTTTTCTCTAGATAGACGGTTATTAATCGGTAGCATTTTCACTTTGCTGATAGTAAACATCGACAACGATTTATATAATTTATAGACAACATTATCACTGATTTTATAGACAATAAATCATTGTTAATAAGCGATTTCATAGTGGACTAGCTACACAAATATAATAACATAATGGATTGCGATTTAATATCCTAGATAGAGTCATCATGGATAGCGTTTTAAATATTATTGACAACAAATGTTGTTATGTAGCGATAGTATTTATTAATTACTTATGGTTATTTACCCAGTTGTATCATTATAATTGATAATAGTTTATCAATAGAATTACCTAGTTTGACACAACAATTTATTTTCCACTCCTATTGATTTCATTGAATAACATTTAATTGAATAACAATGATGAGCGAATACTAAGATTTGAGCGATTACTGTGATTTTATAGAGTTTAATTTCTCCCTTGAAATATAATTCAACAGTGATATATTTACACAACGATTTCATAATGTTTACTCAGCAATATATTTACCAGTGAATTTCATTATTGATACCTACATTTTTTTTAAATGTTGTTAGACAGTGAAATATATCGCTTATTCCTGGTCAATTACTTATAATTATTAAATCCCTTTTAATGGATAGAGAATTTATTATTTGTTTGAAAACAATTTCTATGAATGTTATTTCTATTATCCATGAGATTTGTTGACAACTATTATCAATGTTATTTCTATTATCATATATTTGGACAATGATTTGGACAACGATCTATATGGACATATATATTTATTTATACATATATTTATTTGGAGGTATATTTATTGGGACATATATTTATATATATTGGACAATGATCTTGTATGTATGTATTTGGACCAATGATTTTATATGTTTTGTTGACAACGATTGTCACTAGATACAATATTAAATATTAATACACATTGAAATTGTGTTGACAACATTTTTATATTGGTAGCATTCCATATTGAGCGTTTTTTTATATTGATAGCATTTCATTGACATCGTTTTTCTATTGATAGAAGTTCATTGACAACATTTTAGTTATGGTTTTATTTTTGTTTAGTTATGAATTTGTTTCAGTTTAAAATATTTTCATTATATAGCGATTTTATTATATTCATTTCATAGATTATATTTGTTTCTTAGATTATCGATTATATTTATTCCATAGATAGCGATTTTATTATTTTTGTTTCAGTTTAAAAGATCTGTGTTCCATTAGATAGCGATTTTATTTTATATATTTTATCTGTGTTCCATTAGATAACGATTTTATTTTATAGATTCTATATGTGTACCATAGATAGCGACTTTATTATATTTTTATTCTATCTTCATGTTTGATAGTTAATTCAGTCTCCTAGCGCGTTGAATTTTTCTTGGGTATTTTGTATAGATAAGTTATGTTGCGCCTTGGTTATTGTCATGCCTATAACCCGGTGATGACATGATTCCTGATGAGGGGATAATTGCACGCCCTAATGGATAGATGTGAATGATAACCTGACCGAAGTCTTTTTCTTCCTAATGTGGGTGTATTGTTCATTGTAATTGATGTTGGTACTTGATTTGTAATGCCTTAAGGCGTTTAGTTTTACGTGTCGTAGAGGTTTCTAGTTACTGGTCGTCGAAGTTGATGTGTCGGGTTGTTGATTCTATCCTTTATCTTGAAGGTGTTGTCTTTCTTGTGTCGGAAGGGTAGCCTTTTCATTTGTCTATTGATTATCGCATGTTTCTTCCAGTTGCATGATGTGCTAGTATGTTGGGTCATTATTTTCTGTTGCCTAAATGTGTAAGTTGTGTTCTTCGTCAAGTCATGTTGATTAATTGTTGTCATTGATTGTCTTCCTGCTTAAAAAAAAAAAAGAAAATCACTTTCCTTGCGTCACATATAGTCATAACGATTGGGGTCTTCACATTGCCGACTATTGTAAGATAACAGAGCCTTTGAATTTTCATTTGTACATGAAAGACCCAACTCTTCCATGATAATCTTAGACATTTCATTGGGGCCTGATTCCCCATCAATTAAGAAACAATGTGCAATTTTATCCATGATATTTACAGAAACATAGAAAGGAGGATTTTTTACATTATTTCTAGGATTATATACTCCTAATTGATTTATGTACATGCCTTCTTCATTTTGTTCTTTAATCAAATTGTCAACAACGGAATTTTTTCTTTCCATGAAATATTTCAAATGCCTTTGTTGTTCAAGGATGGTGACCATATCTAGTAAATATGCATCTACCTTGATTGTAGCCATTTGGTTCAAAATATTGTATTTAGATGAAGAATATGAGGTAGAAACCTCTTGATTTTGGGTACCCCTACTAATCGGAGGATTAGTTTGATGAGAGGATGAACTAGGAGAAAATGTATTGTTGGGAGGACCTTCCTTGCCCTTATTTTGATAAGATTTGTTTCACGTTTCAACCATCATGACATCCTCTTCTTAATCCCAATCTAAGGAAAAAAAATTGTATATGTCTGTTTGCCAAAGATGTGCTCTCTTGAATTCTTTCTTACCAAGCACAAGTATTTTCATCATGATTATCTTCAAAAACATTACACCAGGTTCTTGAAATAATGACCTTAGAATGGAAATTATTAATTTGATTCCTAAAGGAAGCATGGGTATAATTATAATTTGATTCCTAAAGGAAGCATGGGAACAGATGTGGAAGTCACCCCTTTTCTTTTGAAATAAATCATATGATTGCTCAAATCCCAAACCAATTGTAACACAGTTGACATGTCAGTTTGTTTGACATAGTCTTCGACATGAAACCTTGTTCTCGTCAACTATTCCTCAAAATCTAAGAAAGTTTGTTAGCGTTCTTTTCCTCTAGCCTATGACGATAGGTATAAGGTAATATGTTATAATAGTGAATTAATGTACCCTAATTGTGAGGTCTAATTATTTCTAGAATTTGATTGTATTAATTGGTGAAACATGACTTAAAAGATTTAATTGTTTCAAATTTATTGTAGAAAATATTGTTGTAATATTTCAGAAAATCCATTGGACTTTGAGGTTTTCCATAGGTTGCTTTGAACCAATATGATAATTCAACCCAATTTGTGAATATCTTGGGTGGTAATTCAAAGAAATCATTTGTGACCTTTCCCTCCAATGAATTGAAAAAAAGTCTCATAAATGTATAATTCTCATTTGCTAAAATATTATGGCATGCGTCTGAAAAAACAATAAGATGCTCATTAATTGAAATAGTGACATTACCAGAAAACTTACGAAAATGATCTTTGAAATTTGAAAGAGGTATAGTTGGATCCAAATCTAAAGGAGAGGACACATGCCACAGAGTAGTGTTTTAATCTTCCATGAAATGAAATGAACTATATTTTTTGATAACTTTAGTAGGATTATGGTTGACTGGACAATATTTTAGTGATTGTACATGCTTTTGATTAAAGAACAAGTTGAAGCTTGTGAAGAGGTAGGTCCTCTAGTGTTACCAAAACCACCAGAAGAAATCATTATAGGTTTCCTGGGAGGAAAAAATATTGAAATACTTGTTACCTCAGTCTCAAAATATGATAAATATATTCTAAATTTTGGATGAAGATTCTCTATAATGGATTTTCTCCTTTCTATTTCAAAAAAAAGATCAAATTCAAGAGGCTGGCCTTTTTTTCATCTCGACGAACACAACTAGGTGGTCATATGACAACTATTTATTGAGGAGATTTATTTCGAGTTTTCATTTGAAGGGCTTCTTCTTGTTCTTGTATTTCAATATCATGGGAAATAGTTTCCCAAGAACATTCAAGTTATTCACGAGTACGTGCAGTTTCTAGAATAAAATAAAAAAGACAATATGCAATACTTCTTTGGTAAGGAAACCTCAAGTTAGGTTGTTATGGGGGAGGAAAAGTCATTAATCAAAATAATAGAAAAATAAAACAAAGAAAAATAACTAGATATTAAAATGATACTCCCTAGTATGGTCGCGAAAATAAATGTTGAGGATAGGAATGGTTATATCCTCACTCAAGCATTTTCAAATATCACTAGTCTAGGTGAGATAGGGGGATTATCACCCTAGGATTATATCCTATCAAAAATACCCATCAGCCCTAAAGAAATAATTTATTAGGCCTGATGCTATTATAAGATCTATATGTTTTGATGTAAAATATTTTTTTTTATAAAGAGAAAAAGTGCTTGCAAATAAAATTTATAAACAATTAAATAAGAAGATGCAAGATAACATAAAATTGAAAATTTAGTACACAACAAGTCTTAAGAATGATAAGAAATCAACAAATGATTTTATTGATATATTTTTGAGTTACAACCAATTTTCTCTTTGCAAACCCCTGTAAGAGTTTGGGCTAGAATTAGACTGAGAAGTCTAAGATATAATTTTAACTCATGCATAGATAATTGGTGTCTCAAAGAAGAAGAATAAGTCTAAAAATAAATTGGATCAATCAAAGCTACAAGTGCATCATAGTCTTGACTTTGCAAACCTAGCATTAATCAACACTAAAATTGAATTCAAAACTTCTAATTAAAACTAAACGGACTATTAAGATGAATGAATGACTTTGGGAGCATGTCAAAAGTCTATTCTTCCCAGACCTTTCTTTTACAACCTTTAGAGTAACCCTACTATAAACAAGATAACGTAGCTTTGAAGAAACTCAAAAATGGATGAATAATAAGAAATCTCACTTGAGGCAAGAACAAACATTATTATAAGTATCTCTCTATTTTCTCGTGCCCTTTTTTGTCCTTGATATCTTTCTTTTATGTATTTAAAAGTAGTTCAAGTGGTTCAAATACCTTTTTGTTATAAAGTTAAAAAACTTTAGTTAGGATAGGACAACTTTGTTTTATAATAATGGTAAATAATAATTAATAATAATTGATAGGTGGGGCCCCATAAGTCTTTTACTCCTTTTATTTTCAACATTTCCTTTGTTTATCCACATTTTACTTAAATATCATGTATATATCGTCATAAAAATATATATCAGAAAGAAACCAATGTAATCATGCCAAATCATCAAAACAATTTTATTTCCCAAAACATCATAAAGGAATGATATAAAAGTTTTTCAAAAAAATAATATCTGTAACAACCCCGTCGTTACGACTACATGCGACGCAAGCAAGTGCAATTTTTTTTTTTTTGCAGGAAAGTAAAAATGAGAACAATTAATCAACACAACTTGATGACAACACAATGCATGCAATTCAGGGAGAAGAAAAACCTAATGACCTAGCATACTATCACATCAAGAAGTTGGAGGCAACATAAGACAGTCAGTCGGACGAAAAATAGAAATGACTACCCACCTATCCTATCCTGCAAGGTTAGGACCTCCAAGACACATAAGAAACACTCAAGCCCAATTTCCCATCAATTTTGACCATTTAAGGTCTCAAGGTTGGTGATTGTTCTAAGGAACAAGGAGGTGTTTACGTCCCACCCGACACATGCAATATCACGCATACTAAGCTAAAAGACAACATCAATCAACCAACCATAATAGATTCGACCACCAGTAACTAGAACCTTCCCAGGAAGAGAGAGACAATCACAATAACGTTACAACAAGTACAACCTTACTTAAGAAAACAACATCATCCACAATGGGAGGCATGTGATTCAAAGTTAGGTTTGTACGTGCAAGTAGATCAACGCGTGAAATGACCCAGTCATAAGGTATCATGTTGCCACCTTGCGAATGAGGTGCTATGGACCCATGTGCAAACAAAATGATTCCAAACCTTCTACCAAACATAAAATCTAACGCCCCTAAAATCTGTTGGCACTAACATACATTGTTACTGAAGATGGTGTTTTAAAGTTGTAAATAAAAGAGAAGGTGTTGAAGGTGAAGAGATTGTAGTTTGTGAAATCATAGTCTAACTTCTATAAGCTTTTCTTATTCCATTAAAAATTTTCACATTAAAAAAAGGTCTTAGTAAATGCTTATACATTTTACGAAACTGATATCAAATCGAAGAGTTCTAGATAAGGTAAAGAAAAGAACTATGACCAAACGTAATTTCTAGTAAGGTGAAGGACAAGGTTCCAAATTATCAAGGGGAAGGGGATGTGTCAAAAGAATAAATTTATGGTTGCAAACCTACAACCCAACTTTTATAACCCTTCCAATAGAAATTTCAATAGCAAAAGTTGTATTCGACATCCAAAAATTATAAACATTGAGGACCCCTTTATCTTTATATCAAATAGGAAAATCCAAATTAGGATAGAGGCGAATAGTCAGAATGTCACCAATTGTAGATTTTGTTTATAAATCATTAACCACATTATGAAAGAAAACAAATTGGTGTTATCAATATTAAATAAAATATTATAACTATTGTTTCTTCTTTTTAAAAAGGTGCTTATATACATATTACAAATCTAATACCAGTTTTGAAGAATTCGAGATAGCAATAAAATCCCTATGTAGTAATGATTGGAGTTCAATGGAAATAAACATATATGTGTAGTAATAAATGCAATGCAATAGTAAATAAATTTCGGTGCTATTCACTGCCAAAAACAAGCCTTTCTGAGTTGCATAAATACTGCCAGCTCTTAATCACTTAAAAAAAACAAAACATTGTTAATTACATAATGTTGTCAGTTCTTAAACACTCCATAATTAAACGAAACAAAACATTGCTAATTACATAATGTTGTCAGTTATTAACCACTCCATAATTAAATCTTCTAGGTGTTTATAGAACTTTGTAAAATAATAATAAAAACTATGTGTAACTGCATCAAATCACGGGGTGGTTATTAAAATCGTTGTGCATTTTTAAAATGGCATTGTAGTAAATTAAGGGTATAAAATCTCTATTCCATTAACCAAATAAGGGTGTCAATTCATCTTAGGAACTTTCTTCTTCCAAAATACATCCATTAGATATATAAAATCCATATTTTTCTCTTTAGTCCCTAGCATCGCGTTGGCTAGACCAAAATTCCCAACTATCTGAGCATCGTTGAGTAAGCTACTGTCAAAAACCATCATTCTATGAAAATTACCTCTGCGATGCTTATGTTAGTAAAAATACCAAGCACAGTAATATAGAAAAGGATACCCACCATCACAATTTTGTTTAGAAACAAAGAATTGCAATAACCCTATGAGAAATAAATTAAAAGAGGAAAGATGTTAACCTTGACTCCTGTAAATCCATAAAATCCAACCCAAAGGAAAATATTTTCCATTCACTAAATGACAAAGTGACTCTACATAACCAACATTTGTTCGCAATCGTATTATGTGACATTGTCTTCCAAACGAAATCCACGACAAATCTATGACGTTGGGTACCACAGGTAATACACGCACATGGTAATACACAGGTAATACACACAATACATAGGTAATACATAGGTAAGACACACAATACATAGGTAATACATGCAATACAGGTAATACACAGGTACTACACAGGTAATACACACAATACAGGTAATACACAGGTAATATGTGACGTTGGGTAGAACAGGTAATACACGCACAGGTAATACAACCTTTCAAAATACATGCACAGGTAATGTGGACTTCTCGTTTATCCCCAACATAGAACAATGAAATGCATCGATTAAGCAACCTTCCTCGTAGAGTTTGTTGACATTGTCCACTAATACTGTGAGGAGTTTCATTCATTGTGTTTCCTTAGCCATTCTACGAGCCCTTTATCTAGCATAGGAGGAATGGAGAGCAAAGACAGTGATCAAGTATGGTTTTCACTCAAACTCCATTAGTTTCACCATTTTGAGTAATCCATGAACATACGATTCCAAGAAGTGACATTCCTTTGGGTTATTTCCAAGAAGAGTTAGAGGGCCTTAAAAATAGAATATGTTGAGTAAAGAGCAGAAAAATTGTTGAGCAAAAAGAAGGAAATTTCACTGTACAAGCAATGGATTTGTTGGAGAAGTTAAAAACGAAATTGCAGAGAGTAAAACACAATAATCGCAGAGGCTATGGAGGGAATAGGAACCCAAGAGAGAATTCCCTGCTGGGAAGAGAAGTGATCCTACACTTATTATCCATGCATAAGAAAGCAAGGCATTTGAATCTAAATATTTAACAACGGAGTGAAAGACAGTCGATTCGGCTCTTGACCGACTTCTCAGGCACAGACTAATAAATTAAAGTATAAAGGAAGAGAAGATAAAACACAATTTTCTTTGTATTAAAAACATTAAAAACATTAAAAACGTAGAGTAAAATAAATAATGGCATGAGAACCAAACACAGTCTTCCTCGGTATTAATACAACATAGTAATAAAACAAAGCTCGTAATCATAAATTTAGTTACCCTTTTTTTTTCAATTTCACATGGTGCACTAACGCCCAGATAAAAATTCATATGCATAAACTAAACAAGTCTTTTTCTTTTAACAACATCTACGCAAGCGAGCTTTCGACAATAAAGAAATACATGAACAAGAAATTGAGCTATTATTCAATAAAAATTATGCACATGTGTACCGTAGCCAAATGCAAAGAAACGGATGTGACTTTCCCATGCTCACGCTCCATCCAACTCCGACTTGTCGATCGATGAGACCTCACTGGTACCTCCCAATCAATGCTAGGGGTACTCTTCTTCCCCCTGAGCCCCCCAAGTCACAAAGGGGCCACATTCACAATACCAGAGAATGCTAGCACCCAACTCGCCTCGCAAGGTCAATCTACCACTCGTTACCCGAGCTGGGCATCCCAACTCCCACAAAAGAAACTCAATCAAGATAAAATTTGATAGCGTAATGCTATGCAAGCTAGATGTGATCCATACTCCTCATCTACCATCCTTTTTATATATTTTTCAAGTGATTAGTTTCTCAAACCCTCATTATATTCCTTTTTCATTTTTTTTAATTACGAAAAACCTCCCCCATACACATGTCACATGATCCCCTAGTTGCACCAGAAAAACAATTTATTAATTAATTAAATTTTTCTATTTCCCTCACCCACCTAAAAGTGTTCCTAAAAACGCTCCTCGGTGTCCCATTATTCACTTACAATTATTAAATGACTTACGCCTTACTTAATTCCTAGCTGAGTTCATAAATAGAAAGTTCCAAAGGCTAGATTCCTTACTAAGTTAGGCATTCCCCTCTTTCTTTTAAGTTTCCCCTTTTCTTTAAGTTTCCCTTTTTCTTAAAGTTTCCCCTTTTTATAACTAAGTTCAAAATTAGAAGGTTTACACAAAAACTACCAAATACCCCTTTTATTAATTAAACCTTTATTAAAATTTCCACTTTAATTATTAATGCTTGAATTTTCTTTACCCCCTTCTTGTTACATGTCTAATTGGTTTTTGTTTTGTTCAAAGGTTCTACTCAAACCTAGGTTTTCAATTCAATAGGCTTGGTGACAGTTTTTAAGGGAAAATTGTTATTAAACTTTACTTATCACATCATTCATTTTAAGGCCAACTACATCCTAGGGAGGCATGGTTTTCTAGGAATTAGGTTTATTAACTTACCATAGTTAAAATCACGATGTGCCCTTCAAGACGCACCACGTGCTCCAAGGGTTCCACTCGCCTCGTTCCCTTTTATTCGCGTAGTGTAACGCACCTTCCGTTTCCTACGACAACAACCTCTTACGACAAGTACAAATTTAATTTTTTTTTGTGTGTGCGTGTGTGTACAAGGGTAATAAATACATTCAACTCTGCATCACCACCCAACGACGAACATGACGCATACAAAGGTGAACACAACATAATGACCTAAGATTCACATCAAGTAACTGCAAGCAAGGAACAACAATCAACCAACAATAAATAAGACTGACTACCCGTCGATCCTACCTTGCGATGGTTAGGACCTCCAGGACACATAAGAAACGCTCAAGCCCGGGCTCCCATTGATTTTAACCATTTAAGGTCTCAGGGCTAGAGATGTTTCTAAGGAACATGGAGGTGTCTACATACTGCCCGGCACAAGCAGACCAAGCAATAAAATGTTTACAACCAAGTACAACAATAATTAATGAACAACCACGACCTCTACGGAAGACGCAAGTCTAAAGGACTTCAACAACAACCAACCATTATTAAGACAAGGAATTATCTATGACTCAATTAGCATTAAATATCAATCTGTTACTCCATTTAATTTCCATTAGTTGACGAGTTACCAAATCCACCCTTAAAAATAATGTAAATTCAATTAATTGCAATTCCCCATTTACTAAATCATAATAATTGATTGTACTTAGTTCAAAAACATTACATTTTATATGTTAACAAATTCAACAAAATTTCAACAACATTACCATAAAATGATAACAACATTACATTTTTTTTTTTTTACAAATAACTTTGCAAATAAAATAATAATCACATTACATCTTGTATGTTACCAGTACAATAAAATTACAATAACATTACCATAAAACAATAACAACATCATATTTTATATTATAATAACTTTGCAAATAAAATAACAATAAAATTTCATTACAATAGCATTACACTTACCTATTAAAATAACAATATATCACAGTTACATATTTCATAAACATTATATTCAATGACATTACCTTTATGTATTATAATAACAATAAAAATCCTTTTAAATTCATCCTATATTAAATTAGCCATGGAAATTATATTAATTAAGAGAGGAAGGTAAGTGTTGTTGAACCAATCTAATTTAACACATAAAAGAGCCTGTCTACCATCACCATCTAAAATTAACATTTAACGCATTAATTGGAGCAAGTCTGAAGGGATTAATAGTGAATATTGAATAATCATAGGTTAACCATATCGTGGAATCACAAATTAATAATCTTAGTAAGTCTGAATAGCTTAACAATAATTATGGAATAATTATAAATTGAAATTATAAATTATAAATTATAAATTGACCACATCGTGGCATCAAAAATCTGTTACCCCTGCAGACATTATAAATTGAAATTATAAATCAGAAATTATAATTTGACTACATCGTGGAAATATAAATCGGTTACCCCTGCAGACATTAAGCATGAAGAACTAAATCATTGTTGTCCACCTGACAGGCTCAACACTATCCAATGTCTAGGAAAAGGCGATGGCTCGCAGCCAAAGGAAAATCGCTGGCTGAGACGAGGGAAGGTTATTGTTGAGGTAAAATATTAATGGAAACACTACAAAAGCGGGTAAAAATCATGCCAGGAAACTTCACCCACCTCCAGCGAAGATTCGTTCTAATTAAAGTTTATGTTTGGAATTCACAATAAAAAGGGGATGGCATTAGATTCTCTGCCTTGGGAAATCACACCACGTGAAGGTAGATGGCTAGATGGTGTCTACTGCACTCTGGAAAAAGGGGGAGGGCGCACCAAACCAGTTATTAAAATTTGTACAGCCCGGGCATCGAGATAAAAGATCATCCCCTGGGCACGCCAGACTGTACTGTAGGGTGTTGTAGTGGTTCCTATAATAGCTATCAGCTAGAACGTCCCACCTAGGATGGGAGGCCCTTCATCCTAAATCAACTCAGAACTGTATTTGACTTGTTAATAGACCCCTCCAACGATAATCAAAGAGGTAATAGAACTATAAAGTTTAAAAGCGAGGTTCAAACATAGGGTAAATAAAGGCCTCCTCAAAGTTTTCTTGTTCCCAATCCCAACCATACTCTCTTACTGTAGATTCCAATATTGTGTTTTAAAAGAAAAAGAAAATAATTAAAAAAAACAACATAAATATTAATAATTTATTGATGTTTTATACCATCAATCAATTTCGGTGAAATGATAATTAAACCGCAGGAAATAAACCAAAAAAAAAAAAAACCGGTAAGACTGTAACTGAATTCTCAGTTAGTAGTTCTATGTGGCAAGGTCTGCGTAATTGTAAAATAAAATTTTAAAATTCAAGGATGTAAATCTACGTTGCTTCATTTAAGGAACAATTTTAAACAACAAAATGCTGGGTGTTACACCACCTCCATTCGGGAGCCATGGGTACACCGCAAGGTGCTAATCCACAAGGGTTAACAACCACGCCCTTCATTGGGGTTTAACCCTCAATCGTGGAGAGCATCCCATCCAACCCAAGAAAAATAAACTCAACAAAATTTACGGGGTATCACAAAGAGTCAATAAATTCATGTGCACCGGTTTTTAACACTAATTCAGAACAACCATTGATTGAATCATTCACTGAAGACCGACTAAACTATTTTGTCCAGCGTTGCAACACCGCCATTATCTAACAAGTACGATTAGGAGTATATCTTACCACAGTTGTTGAGTGGCATCATAAGGTACAACGAAAAGCTTCAATACATTTTAATAACTAGAAAATCGTTGAACAACCAACAGTTTCATTCATTACGTAAGGTTTATCATTGCAATTGTTGAAGGAATTTAGGAGTTTCGGCAAGAGTTATATAATTTAAACAATCAATTTACTTTTCCCATCACAAGCAAATTTAAGCATAAATTCCTAATATATTCTACTCTACAAAATAAACGAGCGTATATTTGCCTTATCGCCCACCTCGAATGACGTCCGCGTGCTCCGTGCTGCTCCTGCTCGCTGACCATCGAGACCTCACCGGAACCTCCTAGCCAATGCTAGGGGTATTCTGCTTCCTCCTTAGCCCACCGAGCCACAAAAGAGCCACACACTATCCATATGGTACATCTAGCTCCCATCTCACCTCGCAAAGTCGAGCTACCACTCCTCTCTGAGCTGGGAAATCCCAACTCCCACAAGTCACTAATCTGGTAGCGTAGCGTTATGCTAACAACCGATCCCTTCTTCCTTCTCCTCCCTCTCTTTTATAGATTTTTAGAACTTCCATTCTTTCCCTAAATCTCATTTAATTTAAGTTTTAAATAAAAATCTTCTAAAATTTCTCCTTCGTACAAGTGTCATCCATCCCCCACTTTCATCCAATAATTATTTTCTTTAATTTATTAATTGTCTTATTTCCCTCACCCACCTAGAGTTACTCCTAAAATTACTCCTAGGTGTCCCTATATTCCCTTATAGGTTTTAAAGGATTTCCCTATTATGAAGTTGCTAATTTAGTTCCAATTAGAAGGTTCTTAAATGCAGATTCTTTACTAAGTTGACCTCCCACTTTTTACCATAAGTTCCCCTCTTTCCCTTTTTATGTTACCTCCATTCCCTAGTTTCCTAATTTTTATAATTCCCTCTTTCCCCTTTTTATTTGAGCTAGAAATGACAGTTGTGCAATTTAACCTCTCTTTCCTTTTATTATAATTTAGTATCTTTTAAACTATCATAAGTTAAAATAATTAATTTCTTCTTTACATTTTATACCCACCAATTTTATTTAATTTCTCACTTTCTTCATTTTACCCAAAAATTTATGAAGACCAAAATTATTACTCAAGTGGTTTTTATTTTAACTTTTTAATATTTTATTTTTATAAAGATATTTTCTTAAGGGTAGACAAAATTTTACCCCTAGCGAAGTTTTAGACTTAGAACTTAGATTCTGAACTAGGCGACATTTAATTAGGGAAGTTGTTTTTAAAAATTCTTAACGTGTTAATTGTCTTAGGTCCATCTAGGTTCATACCTCCATCATCATCAACACGACGTGCCCTTCAGGACACACTAGGTGCTCCAAGGGTGCCACTTGCCTCATATGTTCCCTTGCACGACGTGCCCTTCAGGATGCACTACGTGTTCCAAGGGTGCCACTCACCTCTTGACTGATTGGTAGACATCAATAACCCCTGGAGTCAATACTCCATCAGGTGAACTCATGGGAGACTAAGGGCTTCTAACGAATAAGGCCCCCCGCCTTATTTCACGCCCTTTAGAATCATCGTGAGCAACTATCGCAGTCTTCCCTCACGGCATCATGGGTCCTCTCAAACTAGGTAATCGTTAACCTACAGTTTGAGCCAGGATGGGAGTGATAGTAGGCTATGGCAGGGATGCTATCCACACCTCTCCCTCAACCTCTCTGGTAGTCATGTGTGACCCCTTTACTCCATATGTGAGTTTGGTCGGTAAGCTATCGCGAGCCTGCATCATCAACAAATCATGTCAAAACATGTCCACTCATATCATCTAATCAAATGTATTAATATCACAGTAAATCAATCAAACCCCAATAGCACACTCCCTGACTCAATCCAGATTCCAAGGGGTTCCATTGATGCCTTTGCATCCTCAAGGTCCAAAACCCTGCACACTCAGTAAAACCGAGTCAATAGCACCTGTCTATGTCAATGTAGTAAAACAACATGTCATCTACCCATGATGCATCATAATCAAAGTCAAAAGTTTTAACATCATAATAATCTAGATCACTTGCGAGCAAGTGTCCTCAAAGAATAAGTTCGCTCAGTGTGCCAGAGCGGGATGTTACACACAGCGCACCCCTCAAGAGGAACTATGTGTTCCAAGGGTGCCACTCACCTCTTGACTGAATTTGGTAGAAGCCAAACCCCTAGAATCAATACTCTATCAAGTGATCTTGTGGGAGACTAAGGGCCTCTAAGGAATAAGGACACTGCCTTATTGTGCTCCCTTTAGAATCATCGTGAGAAACTATCACAGTCTTCCCTCACAACATTGTGGGTCTTCTCGAACTAGGTAATCGTTAACCTGCAATTCAAGACACTATGGGAGTGCTAGTAGGTTGTGGTAGGGATGCTGCCACACTTGTCCCTCAATGTATCTGGTTGTCATGCGTGACCCCTTTACTCCAAATGTGAGTCTGGTTGACAATCTATCATTAGCCTGCATCCATCAATGAATCATGTCAACGAAAACAATAAACATCATAATATCTAATCATATGTACATATGTCACATCAACAACATTCAAACCCTAACAGTCCACTCCCTTACTCGATCTGGAGTCCAAGGGGTTTCATCGATGCCTCGGAATCCTCAACGTCCATAGTCTTGCACACTCAGGAGAACCTAGTCAATAACACATGTCTATGTAAATACAACAAAATAACATATCATCAAATCCAAAATATCGCATAATCATAATCAAAACAACCAATAGTATAATGACCTGGATCACTTACACGGAAGTGTCCTCAAATAATAAGTTTGTTGAGTGTGTGCAAGAGCAGGATGTTACAATATCATGTCTATTGTCCAAAAAATATTCCTTGAATGAATCAGAGCTTACATAAATCGCAAACCCTTTTCCTTTATCCAACTAAGGTTTAATAGGCGGTTCTTTATAATTTCTAGAAATCTAGACATAATGTGCATGAGAGGTTGCAAAAGAAACAAATGGCATATGTTGAATAGGAGGAGGTGGTGGCAATGAGATATTAGGCCAATGTACTATATTGGAGGTAGGATTTGAAAGTACATTTTCCCAACCATCATTGGTTGGTTGCATATAAGGTGGCTCAGGAAAGTCGGATATGCTCAAGTGAGGCTATAGAGGATAAGAAACATGTATTTGAGGTGGGTGAAAATCAAGATGGCCAACAAGATTCAAATAGTTGGTTTGAACTAGTTGATTGAATTCCTCTAAATTAGCATTGAAGTGAATTGAGAATCTCATTCTTTTATTTATTCCTTTCTACCCAAAGGCATTAGGATTTCTTCCACTTTACCCTTTATTTCCCCTGTTCGCACTGCGATTACTACCACGACCAAAGAAAATCATCTATCTGACATCATTATCCAAATAATGAATATACAAGACACATTGTATTAAACATCAAATATTTTTATTTTAAATGAATTAACAATGGCTCTGACAGACCAAGCAATCAAGCATGCTAAGGGATAATGAAATGGAATGGCTCTGACAGACCAAGCAATCAAGCATGCTAAGGGATAATGAAATGGAATAAGGAAAACAAGGAACAAAATCATAATCTTCCCTTTCTTTTCTTTCTATTCTAAATATTCAAGATGTACATTATTTACCAAATTGTCGTTAATTTCTTTGAACACGGGTAGTGAAATGAAAATGAAATTATAAATTGTATGGGAATCATGATAAATGATTTATAATTTGTGGAAAGTTTTATAATATGATAGGGATTTATTACAAAATACATTTTCATAATCCATTTACGATCAATTAATCATGTACATAAGTTATATTTTTTCCATTTGAATAAGGTTCATATCATAGCACTTTATAAACCATTTTTCAACATTTAAATCTGCTTGAATATTTCATTTACCCACACAATATTTCCAACACATATGTCTATATTAAAATAGTAAGTTGTTCATAGATCATCCTGTTGAATAGAACAATAACAATTCTATGCAAAACTATCTTTTTAACCGGTGTTCTCTAAAAAATTAATTATAATCAATTATATCAACAAGGGGAATTGTTTTATGAAATTTTTAGTGGAATATGTTTTGGGAATTTTAAGAATAAATTAGGAAAAGTGGTATAAGATGTGGGGACAATTCCCTATTTACATAGAAGAAAAAATTATTTTAAATATGTATATCATAACTTCCATCCATATTGCAGTTTGAACTTGTATTATCAAACTAACAGATTTACTAACATTTCTTTAATGCATACCCGACTTATCAAAGCTTATGATTGTTATAGGTTCATTGTGAAACATGAACTGGAATAGTCAACTGACCAGAGTATGAACTGAAGTAAGTAAGTAAGCTAAAGAGAAATGAAACTTTTTAGGCTATAATAGTTATACCAACCAAAATTTTAAAGGGATGTCATGGCTAACAAAGGCACACAACCCATACAATAATGCATCCAAAAGTGGGCATAGTGTTGTAGCATACCAAGTTATAACCACACCATGACCATATATTCAAATATTTTTAAAAAATGTCAACAGATGATGGTTATAGCCACATCATTTATTTCAAACTAAACATGACAAGCTTAAACATAGCTAGGGTTTGAAACCCATATAACTAGGGAGTCAAATAATATATTACTCCTTTTAAAACGAAAAGTTTTCAATTTGAATTTAAATTCAAAATCCTATTTTGATAACAAAAAAAAATCACTATTCAGTTGTGAAAACAATATGAGAATGAACAACTTATATAAACTTTTAAACTCAATCCAAAAACCAATTGTATTTTATATGATCATGAGTTCAAAACTTGACTTAGAATCAACATAAAATTAGAGTTGATACACAATAATGTTGGTTGAGTAAGAAATGAAAGTGTAAGCAAATTGTATCCAATATGGGTACAAGTTTGAGACCCAAATAACCAAAGCCAACAAGAACCTATGTTGTTTGTATAACTAGATAAAATAGCTTGTAAATATTTCTTATACCCAATCAAAATCCATTAAGGTTGTGGGTTTAAAACCCATCTTAGACTCAACAAAGACAAATAATTTTGATGTTGGTTGCAAGATCATACATGACTGGAAATTTGTCCACTTGAAAATAAAACATGGTCGGGTGTATATTCATACATAGATAGAGGTTTTAACTCAAAAATTCAAACAACACATGACCCAGATCAAATATTATCAACGTGTATTAAAACCACAATTAACTTGATAAAATGAAGGGGTTTTGAATGCTATCATATCAAGCAATAGGGGAATTTTCCAAGAACTCGAACCCAAGTCACAACTTATGACCTTTACCAAAATGGGTTTTATCTTGAGAGCCATAATTGATAATTTTTCAAAGAAATGGAAAGTGAAATTATTCATGGAGAGAAGAATACATTCAACAAAGAGTAGCCATTTATTTTCCTTTTGAACAGAAACCCTTGAAAAATAATTTCCATTAAGAGTGAAAAGTAGGGAGAAATATCCACATACTCAATAAGAGTCAAGAACCAGATCCATTATTAATTCATTGTTTCACAAAACTAATAGAAGATGATCTGAAACTTTTACTTGATCTTTAACCATTACTTGCATGTGAATTTCTTAATTGTTAACCATCTTTATGAATGCAAAATTAAAGAACATTCATCAACACATAAACATGTAAGCATACTATCTAAGAACAAAAATTGGTAACGGAGTTCACCAGACTTCCTGGCTACCTCTCCGGGCCACTTTCCAAATGGGAAGGCCGATAGATTAAGTATTCAAATGCTTACAAAGTGACTTTTGAGTTATGTATGTCATATACAATAACAGACTTCAACAACAGCTGCAAGATGAAATTTTGAGACTTTTAAGTATAAACATGGATACCTTTCTGTTTATCCAGAAGGTTATGTGAGAACTTTTCTATCTAGATGCCTAAATGCAAAAACTGAAGTTGGATCTGGAATCCTTGCGAAAAATCGAGACTTTTGAGTATAAACTCAATATATTTCTCAAACTGGACTCTAAATGCCCTTTTTGGCACTATTCCCAATCTGCCCCTGATTGTACAGTCCATACAGCCTCAGGGGCATGCCAATTCTATACCACCTTCGAACTGCATGCAAATACCACCTCGATCTGCGTGCAAATTCACTTCGATCACTGTGCAACATCACCTCGATCTGCATGCCTATCTTTGCCTGCATCAAAACTCATTCTTCCTCTCTCGGGATGCATGCCATGCTCCATTTAAATATCAAAAAATAATAGTTTTTGGGGGGCGCGAGCTATGGGCGAAATCTCCCAAATCGCATCACTTTTTAAGTTTTGCGCGCCATTGCATGCCACATCCTATGGCGGTGGCTCATTGGTAGATTGTGGTTGTTATGGAGACGGAATTCTCGGGGTCAAACCCACGAGCTTCCCCTTCTTGGCGTGATTTGTTTTACATATACACCATATATTATGGCGCACAACTTTGGTTTTAATATATCATATGGTTGGTGCGATTTTTGGATTATATATGACATAGTTTAATATATATATGCGCACATTTTTGGTGTAATATATCACATATTTGGATATATAACATGTTATAGTTTAACATATATTTCGGGCGCTCCATATGTTTTATTTTTTTTCCACGGAGAAATTTCTCATTTATATTCAACAGTATATAAAATTTTTACAGAATGGCATATAAAATGCTTGCATACGGTGTCCTATGTTCACAATGGGCAGCACGTTTCCTGTCAATTGTAGAATGGTTACTCTATCACTCATACAGTCAAAAAACGGGCAGATGACAACCATGATCTTATTTTGATTAATAGATTCATCAAGTGGAATGTTGTGTGCATCACTCGGCCTGTCAAATTGTGAGAAATATGCCATTTCTATATCTATTCCATGAGATCTCTGAGTAGCTCGAGTGGACTGTAACCATTACAGAGACCCTTTATGGCAGTGGAATTTCGGAGCCCGATTGAGTTGTATCCAAAACCGAGACCCTTTTTCCAGTGGTTTTCCAGTGGCCTGGTGCCAACCTCGTCAGAGTTTAAGTTGAATAGGGGGGCCCTCGTTACCATCCTCCCATCGGGAAAATGTTATTTGACCAGGAGGCCAGGTTAGAGTCTATTTTGATAGTTGGTCTGCAATGTTATTTTCTTCCTTGTAGATGTGAGTGGAAGTAAGGCTCTTGAAGAGTCTTTTTGCTTCAGTGGTTCTCTCTTTCCAACCCTCCAGTGCTGCAGATTGGAGCTCGACCTTGTCATTTATCCAGTCGATAATGACTTTGGAATCTCCGAGAAGTAGCAAGTCTTCAATGTTCAGCCTTCGTGCCAGGAGGAGGGAAGCCTTTTTTGATGTCTTCTATCTTGTGAGCAGTGCTTCCATTCTCTGCCTCAATATCCCAAATAAGTTTTTTATTTCTACGGTGGCTTGCAAAGAGGTGGAAGAATCTGGTGTTGTTGTCTCCACTACTAAGCCAGAGCGCACGACTTTTTAATCTCCATCTTTTTTCATCTTCCTGGAGTATGTGCAGTCGGGTTTCCTCAAGAGTGCATAAATTTTCATCAATGTTAATCGGCCAGTCAGATCGAGTCTTGAGCCTGTGTAAACAAGATATTTGTTGTTCGAGCCTGTTCAGGGTGGCTGTTTCATGAGATTTTTTCCATTTCAGCCAGTTTATAGTGTGAGTTCTTAGACATTTTAGTTTTCTGACTAAATTGCCCTATGCATCCCCTAGTAGAGAGAGAGATGGATCAGTCCAGACTTTTTTTACAATCCGATCGAATTCAGTCTCCAGCATCCATGCCGGATTGAATTTGAATGGGTAGCTCGTCCCCGATTTACTTTTTCCAAGATGAAAGCAGATGGGTGTGTGGTCGAACAGGTAGGTTAGGTCAACCCAGGCCCGTGCCATGTGTGATGAATTGAGTAGGTATTCAGATATCAAGAATCTATCGAGGCATTTTTCAATGCTGGAGGAGCCCATTCTTCCATTCCTCCATGTAGGCAAAAGTTCTGCAGGTTCCAAGTCAACTAACGCATATTTTGTGAGAAGCGAGGTGATGAAGGTCACTAGTGTGTTAGTTTTTTCCTTAACGCCCCAAATTTCCTTATTGTTGAGCATGAAGTTCAGGTCTCCGGTGATTATGAGATCTTTTATGGCTAGTAGGCCCAGGCTATCCAAATTTTCCTAGAAAAATATGCGTTCCAGGCACGGGCCGTAAGTGTTGAGCAGGGTCAAGGAGGAGTTGAGTTTGTAACAGGTGCCAGTTAAGAGAATACCACTCGGACTGAGAAATGGCGTAAAATCAAAATGTAATGGATCCCAGGCCACCAGGAGTCTGCCTGAGAATCCAATAGAGCTAGCTGCACAGGCCATCCAGTTAGGTGGGAGGGAAAATAGGAAATTTCTTGCATATTCAGCTTCCACTAGCGTTTCTTGTAAAAAAATTACTGTCGGTCTGATCTTGTCGAGTAGACGTCTCATGGAGGCTAGTTTCAGGAGTCCTCCAACCCCTCTGATGTTGAGGGAGATATGTATCATGGTTTATCCCGAGATTGGGATTTTATTGCTCTAAAGGCCCGATTAGATTGATCAGTGGGTTGTGAAGTTGAACTTGATGCCTCCGTGAATGCCTTTTTCCTTGCGTTGCGAGTTTTGAGAGGCGAGATCTCCGAGGCCAGTCCTCTAGACCAAGAAGGGACTGTTGCACTGTTCTCATTCATTCCTGTGGTCGATGATGAGATTCCAGTGGGTTGGGTGAGTTGTTTTCATAGGTAAAGTGGTAGTGGGATAGAATCAAAGGGTAGAGGGGAAGCTGGTGAAATGGTATGGAGCAGATGGTCCAAGTCCCTGGCCGATAATGGTTGTTCCGTGTAGCCAGGGGGGGGGGGAGTGGGTTCTCTTACCGGTAAATTGGAGTCATCCGAGGGTTGTGTGAGTGTGTGTTCACTATGAGAGGAGGGTTTTTGTGAGGGTGGGAAGGAGTGGGTGGTGATGGGCTCACTCGGCTCTAGTGGAGGTACCAAATCATCTAGCCGTGCAGGGATGGTGGGCGCCAGAGGAAAAACTGTGTTTTCAGAAGCAGGGGCCGGTTGTGTGGAGTTTGTATTCTATGAATTAATTTTGATCCTCTCCCAGGCTGAAAGAGATTTATAAAGCGATGGACAATAAAAAATTATCTTGCTTACCATTGAATCATCGGGTGAATCAGTGTTCATTTCTTGCTGTTGAGATGGTGATTCCCCTGCAGATGCATCAGACTGTGTGTCGTAGCCATTTATCTTGACCTCTTCCGACGAGGTTGCCTATGGTTCTGTGGGAGGATATTTGTAACAATCCCGTCTCAGGTGACCGATTCTATGGCAGAAGGAGCATCTGAACGGGATTCCCAGGTAGTCGATTCTTTGGGAAATAAGATGGCCTCTCCAGTCTATGTTCAGGACTTCTGGTAGTCCTGCATGGATATCTAGTTCAACCAGGATTTTAGCCATTTTTCAGTCAGATGAAGCCAGGGAGGTTGTGTCCACTATTAAAAAATGCCCCAAAGAAGATCCGATAATTTCTAAGGCTTGATGGTTCCAAAGTTGTAGTGGAAGGCCAGGTAAGAGGACCCAGAGGTGCCTGAAGGAAAAATATTCAGTGGAGGGGTTGAAGCTGAGCCTCCATCACTTTAGCATGAGGCTTCCATCACCAACCGCCCAGAACTTGTCCAGTACTCGAACAGTATCCTCAGGCGACTTGAAGATAAAGCCAAACCATCCCTATTGAAGAAGTAGTACTGTGGGAAGATACCCTAGAAGAGGCTTCCATGAAACTACAATCCAATCTTCCAAGATCTGATTGCATTTGTCTTTGTAGGCAAGTATTCCCACCAGAGCACATAGTGCCAAGTTGCAAGCTTCAGTTAGTCCCACATCCATGCCTAATATTAGTTTTGGGTGGGTCTCTTTAGGTTTCCAGACTCTCTGTGGCTTATGTTTGTTGGTAGGAGGGTGTCCAGATGTGGTGCTTGTCTGTTTGTGGTGTCCACGATGTCTGTTGTAAGCATAGGGATTAGGTGGGTTTACCTTGGGTAAAGGCTTCAGTGGTGTGGTTTTTGCGTCAGATGAGTGGAGTGTGGATCTAGTCATAGGATATCTGGAGACCGGTGTGTGTTGTTTTTTTAGGTAGTGATTGTTTATCATCTCATCAATAGTAGCCATGATGTCCGTGTGGTCCCAGGGATCCTCGGTTTGTCTATTAGTATCTTCCAAGTTCAGTGTTTCCATGAGAGATTCTATAGATTCCACAAGAATTATGAAATGCCTATGATGGTGGGGGAAGTGACAGGGGGTCCTAGCAGGTACAGGTTGTTCCCAGCCCGGTCCAAGAAAAGTCGGGAATAGTGCGAAGGCGGAGCAAAAAATGTAATAATAGTAGGAGAAAAATAGTACCCCGAGGATTCTGTTGTCTTATGTGGGGCTTGTGGACAAGTAATACAGACAGGTGTTGGAGCAGTTTTATCAGAGTTAAAAAAGAGATCGGGGTTTGTGCGAAGATAGATGTTAAGGGAAACTTGAACCCTAAGGAGACTGTTGTCTTTTGTGGGGCTTGTGGGCAGGTTAAACTGACAGGAGCAGGAGCAAAGTTTCAGATTTAAAAAGAGGTCACTGTTAGACCAGAAGACAGAGTGGGGGAGAGTCTAAAAGGAAATACCAAAAACTTGGGGAGCTTCTATTTGGTGATGTCTGGAGGGCCTGTCTAAGGGGTAAAAGGGGTTCGTTCTGCCTATTGACTCAGCTATCGCAGCCCGACCATGTCCATCCCTTTCGGTTGTGCTCCACTTTGTATTTTCAATAGGAGAAAAACAATTCCCCGAGGAGTTTGTTGTCTTATGTGGGGCATGTGGACAGTTATAACAGAGAGGTGCTGGAGCAGTTTTATCAAAGTTTAAAAAAGAGATCGGGGTTTGTGCGAAGACAGATGTTAAGGGAAACTTGAACCCCAAGGAGACTGTTGTCTTTGGTGGGGCTTGTGGATAGGTTAAAATGACAGGAGCAAGAGAGAAAAATAAGAGTTAAAAAGAGGTCATTGTTAAACCAGAAGACAGAGTGGGGAAGAGTCTAAAAGGAAATACCAAAAAAACTTGGGGAACTTCTGTCTAAGGAGTAAAAGGGGTCTGTTCTGCCTATTGACTCAGATGTCACAGCCCAACCATGTCCGTCCCTTTCGGATGTGTTCCTCTTAAAATGAAGATCTGTAATTTATCCAAATCCATGCATCCATACTCTGGTCTCGTAGGACTGTGGCTCCCTCCCAATCCAATGCCTTCAATTTCATACCATTCGATCGTCCAATCTGATGTCTTCATTTTCGAACCAGTCATTCGCCCAATCTGGTGTCTTCATTTTCCCGCTCCTGATATTGAATGGTTAATGCATTCCCTTTTAGCTCCATATGTTTTAACATATGGTTGTATTCACATATGTTATGTTTTGAATATTGGTTTTAATACACATATATATTATATGGTATGACATTTGGTTTAACCATTATGTTTTTTAACATATGGTTTTTAACACGTATAAATACCAAGGGGATGCCTCAGTGGTGTTGGCAAGGTCCAGGGTTAGTCTCTTGACCACCCTTTTTTCTTCAAACCAAAACATTTTTAATCCATTTTTAACCATATTCCATCAACTTTGATGAAACTTCAATTGCTCATATTTTTGTCACTTCGAGGTCGTTTTTCTTGAAACGAATGTCACCGGAAAGCTGTTGACGATCTATTCCACTTTGTAATATTTACTTTTCCATTTTAATACTTTAACTCTATCGAATTTTGGGATGATCCACCTGGATCAGAAGACATGTTCAATAAACTGGTGAGTGCATACCTTGCCTTGAAGAACTTTTATGCCAGTTTTATGGGAGAAAGGGTTATTGAAATTACCAACAACAGGGTTTCCAAGCCAAGCTTGAGATATTTTTCTCCAAATCTTCAAAAAAACAAAATGAACAAAACCCAAGGTGAAATGAGGTGGTAAACTATAAGGTTGTCGGATTAATTACCCACGTACTTGCAAATTCAATGCATGGCCAACCCATCACATCACCATTCAAAACTAACTTTCAGATGTGCATGCCAACTCAACACCTCATACAATTTGTGAAACTCTTAAACCTATATACCATATAACCTATGCCATGTAAATCAATCACAAGGTCAATATCATATCTAATCAATTTGGCATGTATACTCATGCAAATAGGCTAAGGTCTATTTTTTTTTTATGTATTCAATCATATGTAATATACTTACATTCCATGCCATATATTATGTATGTAATATACTTACATGCCATATATTATGTTATATGTAAAAACCCAATATTTATACCATTTACCTTTTCAAAATAATGTGACATATAACCTTTATATACATGATTGTATCCTTTAAGATAGGTCATGATCCATGCCTCTTTTATTCCCTATAACACCTACTAACCATATATTTGTAAATATATACCACATACCCTTGTATATATAACCAACGTTTCTTAATGTGTTGTCACACAAAAGGCATATATATGCACCATACAAAAGCTATTAATTTAACAACTTGGAACACTTTTGAAGATCATAGCTTTAAAGTAAATTTGTTTTTTAAAGTGGATATAATCATAAAACATAGTCTTTTCTTTGAAATTTTCATAGATACCGTGTTTACTATTGAAATGATGTCGTGTGATAAACATAGTTGCATTACTAACATTTGAAGTGAAACAATCCCTTTTCATCATCTAATCATGTTAAGCACCATAAGAGTTGTGGATCAATAAACCATAACTTTGAAGATTCATAACTAAAATCATAATGCCACTCATATGTAGATATACAAATGTATTGAGGGAGAATGTTTGAAAATAAATATTTACATGTTTTCATTTTTGGAACCCCACTTATTAATATCATATCATAAATATATAGATAGGCCTTCCAATCATTTGTAGGATTTTAATAATAGGTGATGAGATTTTGAGTCAATAGGTAGTAGCATGTACAATGTTGGGGATGTGAGGTAAATTACTTATATAGGGACTGCCCTCACAAAGGATAAAGAATGAGGATCCTCCACAACATTCAGGGGGATGAAATAGTTGAATACATGGAAGGAAACATGAAAATGATTTATGTAGCCTTGGACAACAAGCAAGAAAAATATCACTCCCCCATAATTGAAGTGGAAGGTAAGATTGATAACTATCCCATAGAAATTTTAATTGATTCTAGAGCTAGACATAATTACACAAACTATAACCTTGATGAAATATTTCACCTGCAAATAAGTAAGCATAAGAAATCTTGGTTAGTTCAGTTAGCCACAAGGGCTAAGAGGAAAACCAATGAGCTATTTAAATATTGTCCAATAGACATGAATGTACTCAACACAAAGGTAGATGTGGACATCATACTATTGGGTCCATATGGTTGTCTAATTGAAATTGATTGGTTGGAAAAACACTATTCTATCCTACATTGTTACAACAAGACAATCACATGTATTGATGAGGAAGGGAATTAAGGCAAGGTTCAAGGCACTCCAAGAGCTGTAGTTGTTAGAGAAATTTCAGCTATGCAATTGATAAAGAGTTTCTGGAAGGGATGTCATATTTTTGCAACCCATATGGAAGAAGCAACTGGAGATAAAGTGGAAATAATTGAAAACCATATGGTCTTGAGTGATTTTGAGGATGTTTATTGAGAAATACTAGGACTTCCACCAAAGAGAGAAATTTATTTCTCTATTGATTTGGTGCTAGGATTTGTCCTAGTGTCCAAGACTCCATACCAAATGGGCACACTAGAATTGAAAGAGTTGTAGATGCATCTTGAAGACTTATTAAGGAAGGGGTATATATGCGCCAAGTGTGTCACCTTGGAGTGCCTGAGTTCTTTTTGTGAAGAATAAATATGGAACTTGTTGGCCCTTGAGAAGGTTTTGTTTATATCTAGCCAAGTTTGACCTATTTTTGGACTTCGACAACTTGTTGAAGGAGGAGCGCAAGACAAAGCAGATATCGCGGGATATCGATCCTTTTTTGGGTTCTTTTTGGGATTTGGGAATATGTAACGGGAATGGGATGTCGGCCCATGGGTTTACCCATGTTTAGGCCTATTTTGTATGTATAAATAGATGTATAGGCAATGTAAGGAAAGGAACGAAGGCATCTATGTGATGTTAGTATGCAAGAAGGCTAAGTGCCAAGAGTTGGATATGTGTGATCAAGACTTGTAAGTCTTTGTGTATACTGTGTGAGACTTGTAGATTTAAGTGCAAGTCATTGTAGCAATATTGTGGAAGGATTAGTGCTGGAATGCAAGGAAGAAGGATCTAGCAATCTACGCAAATCTTTTGTCATGTGCAGAGTAAGGGTTTTGAGGATTTGTGCTTGTAACCGATTGACTAAGGACAATAAAGAAGAAGAGTTGGTGGACGTAGCCCCAGGGTGGGGGTGAACCATGTAAACATTGTGTTGTTATGCTTTTTGCTTGTCTTAATGTGTTTATGACTCTCTTCCTAAGTGCTTTGATAGAGATAGATAAATATTCTCATGCTTTGTGCTAATAATGTTAGGTATGATCCACATGAAGATGCTTAGTGCTTGATCTGCTAGATATAACCTGCCTATTTATGATAGAGTGCTTAGATACATTAGATCTGGGTGAATGATGCGATGCTTTGTTCTATCTGCACAATGGTTATTAGTTGAATATTGATGAACTATTGATGCTAAGTTCTCTGTTAAGTATTATAATCATATATCTGTGTCCCAACTATGGTTGCAGACACTTGAGTCCTGCGACCACCACTGCCTCTACCTTGGGTGAGACTTCATCTGCTTCGCAGGTGTTGCTGAAAGGGTCGGTAGTTAGGTTTTTTTTGGTGCATTGTTGTAGCATTGAACCCTGGGTATGCCCCTGTGCCAACAAATGGTTCTGTTGTCGAGACCTGGAACTATGATTGCTAGGAACTAAGAAAGGAGAAGATTTGTGCAAAGATTCGGCCTGAAGTTGTGAAAACTTCGCGCGTAGATTTGTTTCCCTAGTGTGAAGTATTCTACTTGACCTGTGAAGCTTTGTTCCAAGAGGAAGGTCAGAGCGGAAGAAAAGAGGTCAGATCTGAAGAAAAGAGGTAAGATCTGTAACCTTTGTGCTCTGATAAACATAAGAATAGTAGAAAAGTTCTAGATCCGAAATCTTTGAACTCTGTAAAAGTAAGATAAGTGGAAATTTGTGTTTCTGAAGTATGGATCTAGGTATGTTTGATAGGTTATGTCCTATCTTGAAAACTAGGGCACTAATAGATGAAAGAAGGATTGATATGAGTAGATCTGATAAGAATTGTGAAAGATATGTTATACCTATGCATAGAAGGAACGTTTGGACTAACAAATGGATGCAGGATCCTAGAAATATTTTTTTGCAGGTTAGATACCATGATCCTAGTGTGAAGTACCGGAAAGGTTGGGGATCATTTAAGCAAAAGAGAGGATTAACCCTATGTTATAGTTGCAGAAGACCGGGACATCTTGCTAAGGAATGCCCTAGGAAAAGAACTAGTTGTCATTGTTGTAAAGCTATGGAACATGAAGTGTTGGATTTCCCTAGAATGATTGATAAGCTAGAAGAAATGAATATGAATAAAGAAAACCCTAAGGCAGATCCAGAAATGGCATAATCCCAGAAAGAATTAGAGAAAGTATTACTGCAAATAAATGAAACCCTGAATGACCATCGACATGTCAGATTATCAGAGATCTTTATGGAAAAAGAATGCATTGAAGAAAGAATAGGAAACTTTGACATTGACTGTGTTCTAGATGAGGAAACATAGGTGAATATCATGACATAGAGAACTTGGGAAGCTATAGGGAGGCCTGCTATGATTCCTTCATTAGGAGGAATAGGACTATTCAGAGGAAAGATGATAAACCTATGTGAGAAGCTCGCTCGTGTACCTATGAAATTTAATGGAACTTCGACATAAGAAGATTTTGATATTATTAAATTTATTAAGGAAAACACCCCATTTACCATGTTACTAGCCATCCCTTGGATTGAAAGAGACCAGGTCAGAAGGAAATAAGAATAAGCAGTGTTAGAACAACAGAAGCAGGAGTTAAAAAAATTCATGACTAGAAGGATCGCTGACTTGATTGCAAAATAGGAGAACAGATTGAAGCTATTTAACACCAGAGACCCTGATGTAAAAGTTTCAAGAACCCTAGAAGACCAACAAAAGATTGAAGTACTTATCCCAGATAAAGAAGAAGTATCACCCTCAAATCTTAAGAAAGAATCTCAACAACGTGAAGTAACTATGTTAAAAGAAGATAAGAATCAGAATGGAAAAAGACATACTGAGACGAAGCTCACTGGAAAGAAGGCTAGAAAGCTAAGAAAGAAGAGGGCAAAGAATGACAAGTTGAAAAAGGTTCCAGAGGGAACCTCACAGAAGGAAAATTTTCAAAATTGGAGCTTCGTCGAGATATCAGAACAACGACACATGGCACTTTGCCATGACGAAGAAATATAGTTGTTGGGGAACGTTATAACTATTAGATAAAATCTCTGAATGGATAGAAATCCATTTATGGCCAACCATATCTCCATCCAACCATTGAGACTGTGCCATAACAGATAAAACCGAGTTAATGAAGACCTCATACTCGTTGCAAGTGACCCGTTGTTGAGTTACCTATTTATCCCACCATGCCACGCACCGAGAACACTTTTTCCAATTGAGAATTTGAGCCCACAAACTAAGTTGAGTTTATACCGTGATCATCGTTCTTATGCACTCTCTCTCATTATTGTTTCTAAGATACCCCCTCGGAACCTGAGATTGTTAACCTCGAGCATGTATGTTGGACGAGTTGATCGTTCAAAAAGATTTTTTGAGGAAGTTTTGATCAACCTGATGACTGAAAGAGTCATGCCAATGTCTATAGGTATAAAAGCATCATCCATGAGAGGACTTCCAACTTCTCCATCTACTTCTTGAGGAGCAGGACCATCCTGGTCGTCCATTGAGAAGAGAACTAAGAATAGATATGACTTAGCGAATGCTAAACTGATCCCCACTATCTTACCCACTTATATACCACCTTTGAGTGGTCTTGTAAATCACGACAACATACCTAGATATTTTGAGTACACTTTGGTCACTACGTACCTCCCGAAGGGGATATGCGTAGTGAGAGCATACCAAGATAAGATCGCAGTGTTGAAGTTTAACGACTTCAACCTCAGAGATCACAAAGTCTACAACATGTTAGCCCCACATAATTACTTGACTAAAAATAAAGGGAATAATTCGAATATCGTCTCTCAGCAATGGACCCATGACCTCGTGTAGTCCACCCTGTTGAATGTCATGAAGATTCCTTACTTCGGAAGACACCAAGAGGTGAATTAATGTGTCAAGATGTTGTTGACTTGTTACCATGGCAGATATTTATGGTTGAACCAACGTATAACAGTTGATCTGACGTTGATCCATTGGATCACAGGGTTAAGTATGCAAGGGCCTGACCCACAGGATTTCTATCCTGGAAAATCCATGGACCGCACTCTCACTCAAAGGATCAATGAAACTTATGGTGAGGTTGAGAAAGGAACGTGGGGCTACAAGGTGACTTCTATCCAAAGTGGCACAGTGTGTCTCGCCTGTCATATGATTGCAGGGAAGTTAGTACGCAAGAATCGACCCACCCAAGTGACTGGTTTTGTAGTCGACCTTGCAGGGAAGTGCACGGAGGGCCTACAAATGAATTAGGTGAAGTAACTGGTAAACCAATTAGAACTTGATTGTAGAGAATCACAATATCAAGGGTACGAATTCCACTTTAGCTGGCTACTGATCCTGATCACTTTCATCGCCTGGGAGATGCCAGAAGGTGCGACCTTCCCGGACATCAAGCCATTTGAACCATTGGTCGCGAAGTTCAGTACACTGTGGTATTCCAGTGACATGAATAAGAAATGGCAGTCAAATGTCATTTTCCATACATACTACAACCAGTTGAAGGTAGCCATACAGTCTGAGCCTCGCATAACTCTGAATACTTTACATAGGTTCAGGCCTTTGATGAAGTTCAACGTAGACTGACATTTCAATTATATCATAGCGCGATTCGACGAGCACAAGCAACAACTTAAGTCCTACTATAAGCTAACAGAGGAGGACTTGGAGGATATCACCAAGGATTGATCGGCGGACCTCCTCATTCTAGCAAACCCTATGGAGATATCCGACATAGAAATCCCATAAACTGTGTAGGATACACCCTGACCGAGCTAGACAAAGAAGACTGAAGAGGTCCATGATTTAAACAATGCATCCATGAAGACCGCTTCCATCTCACCTGAGTAAGGAGGTTATGATGAAGAATTGAATGACACAGAGGTCGAGAAGCAGCAGGGTGATGAGGCTGATCCCTTGAAAAAGAGGAAAGGTTCACCTCTGAAACCTTCCTCCCGAAAGAAATCAAAGGCCACTATGACAAATATGAAGACCTTCCTCACCTTTGATGACTTCAACTTCCTCATAGCATCCCTGAATGATGCTTCTCTAGAGATAGCAGAGAAGCAAGAAGGAAAGCAAGAGGATCTGTATGATCGAATCACGATTGAACTTCAAGGAGTACAACAAGACCTACAATCTAGCCGTGCAATCTCCACTTCTCTGGGAGAGCCAAAAGTGGGAGATGAACCAACTCAACTCCACCGCTTAGATGATACAGTCAAAGTTAGTCTTCAATGAGCGCAAGAGGAAACAGTGCAATCCACCCAGGATTTGGTTCAAGTACAGGGAGTACTTGTAGAACAACGTCGAACTGTCAAACATTAAAAGAGTGCTCTCCAAGTGAAGTTCGATGAAGAAAAGGCACAACTGCAACAAAGCAAGGAACATTTGCTCGTAGAGAAACTCAAAGTAAAGGAAATGGTCAACAGAGCACTTCACTCTGTAATAGTTGTAGAAGTAAAGAACGAAGAGCGAGTTCCACAGCAGGTGGCGCAACTTGAAGAAGTGATCCAACAAAACCAGAAGTGCATAGTAGATTTAGAGCTACGGACTATTCCCGAGACCCTACAGGACATAAGGGGCCAGCAAGAAGCCACTACCCACAGCATAGTTGATAGACTAAAGTCCCTTACCTTAAGATGCAAGAAATTCGCTGATCATAGTGCCCAGACATATGAGAAACTTACTGAGAACCCAAAGTTGCAGGCATTGGAGTCGCAACTCCAGGAAGAGAAGCAGCACACAGAAACACTACAGGCGTAGCTGAAGTCTCTATCAGTTGTGGAGAGAATGAAGAGATCTCAAGAGAAACGAACCACCCAACAACAAATCCATAATATCCAGAGCATAGTTATGGAGATAAATCAGAAACTCCAACTGGTACAAGATAAGGCCTATCAGTTGTTTACAAAGGTAGAACGCCAGGGAGTAGAACTAGAGCAAGTTAGCACCGCATCATAACAATGCCTGGATTGACCTGTGAATGATGCAATCATTCAAGAATTTTTTGAAAAGGGGTATAGCACAACAACAAGTTGAAGCAGTTTGAGCCAATCTCAAAGCATTCGAAGCAGAACTTCCTACATCAAAGTGACTCAGGACGAGTTACATGTGAGTGTTGGGGTCTTGTTGGCCCTTGACCAAGTTTTGTTGATATCTGGCCAAGTTTTACCTATTTTTGGACTTCGAAAGCCTGTCGATGGAGGAGCGCAAGACGAAGCAGAGATCGCGGAATCTCGGCCCCTTTTTGGGATTTGAGAATATGTGATGGGAATGGGATGTCGGCCCATGGGTTTACCCATTTTTAGGCCTATTTTGTATGTATAAATAGATGTATAGGCAATGTAAGGAAAGGAACGAAGGCATCTATGTGATTTTAGTATGCAAGAAGGCTAAGTGCCAAGAGTTGGATCTGTGTGATCAAGACTTGTAAGGGTTTTTGCATACTATGTGAGACTTGCAAAGTTAAGTGCAAGTCATTGTAGCAATATTGTGGAAGTCTTAGCATTGGAACGCAAGGAAGAAGGATCTAGTGAGCTGCGCAGATATTTTGTTCTGTGAGGAGTAAGGGTTTTGAGGCTCTATGTGATCCGAAATTGGATCCAGAAGCCTGATAGGGCTTGAAAAATGCTCAAAAATGAAAGTGCTCAGAATCCAAAGAAACCAACTCCATTGTGTCCGTCTCATCTTCCTAATTCCGGTGGTATATTTACTTTGTCAAACGGGCTCCGTATGAGAAATTTATCGCGTTTTGAACGGAAGCCCAAAACAGGTAAAAAGTCAAAGGCCAACTGGTCAAAAAGTCAACGTTGATGACATCATCATGCTGACTGTACAGGAGATGACATGGCACTCTCTGGATGATGGTGATTGGGAAGGTTTGTTGACAAGGTAGACATGTGGCAGGAAACTGGACCAGTCAATAGCTGACAAGTGGCATTAATCTGTCAAATGGGGAGATGCCACGTGGCCCAGTCATGGGCAGCCACGTGGCACCCAGTCATCAGTTGAAGTGGCATGTTTCAAAAAAATATGTTTTGGGGTCCATGGGTTTTGAACCCATGACCACCACCAAGCCCAACACCTTAA